>JASGAU010340867.1:0-21597 GCA_030220045.1 Australoheros facetus
ACAAACTGCACACACTTTGTGTGTTTGCTGATATTTGTTGAGCATTTAGAAACGTTGCATTTACCTGCCACACGTTACTCCCTTTATGCTCGCTGCTCTTTAGTAGCGCTAGCTAAGCTGTTTGTCCCACGAGCACAACTTACTTACTCGGTCCGGCCCGCTGTGACCCCTGATGATAGCGCTATAAATAATACATTAATTATATGGGTTTGCGTATTTGTACCCGATAAGCCCCGGTGATGGAGGATACGCAGGTACGATTGTCTCTTATGTTATTATTCCTCTGTTTAGGTTCAGATCGTTTGATGTTTGACGGCGCACTGACCGGAAATGCAAACTTCTCTCTGATGTGTTAAAAAGTAACGAGTCTGTTTGAAAATGTAAGAAGTAGAAAGTACAGATACTTGTGTAAAAATGTAGGGAGTAAAAGTAAAAATACTCAGAAAAATAAATACTTAAGTAAAGTACAGATACCTGAAAAATCTACTTAAGTACAGTAACAAAGTATTTGTACTTCGTTACTTCCCACCTCTGGTGCACACTCACACTCACCAGAATCCAACATATCGATGTACAGCTGAGGTGCTTTGCTTTGTTTACATTATGAAGGGGCTGACAGCAGTCTGCATTTTTGTCAACAAAGTCAGTGTGCGTGTGTGTGTGGTTAGTAACAGCTGTGAGGCTCCTGTAGGCCGTCAGGAGGAATGGCAGGAATCCATGCTGAGCATTCCTCGGGGCCAAGCACTTTCACCTCAGGAAACCACACCAACGCCACACACAGACTCACTGCCATCTCACAAACACCTTCAAATACTAAAACAGCTGCTTTTCAGGAACAGCGTTTCGCTGAGCTGTTACTTTTTCCTACCCCAACAGTTTGCTGAACTCTGAATGTGTCCACAAAGAAAAAAACAGTTTGTGAAGCTTCGTTTATTTTCCTCTGTGTTTTTCTGTCTTCGCATCCTGTCTTGTTCTGTTTTATTGATCTAAATAACAGGCTATGGTTCTGTTTTTCATGCGACTAGACTTGGCTGGCGCCTCAAGCATGTTATAATGACTCTGGTGCTCTGGGTGGGGTTATTACCTATAAAAAAAAAACTGCTTTAGAAGCCTGAAATGCACAATATGTGCATAATATGTAGTTTAAAAACAGCCCCCCCCCCGTCGGAGAATCGATGGTGGACAAACATTAAATTAATGAGGAGTTTGTGAAATAAGTTTAGCAGCACAATGACAGAAATCTTCAGTTAATCTAGTGCAGCTTGTTGTTGATGCCTTTTTTACGTTTTTTACTATAATTTTTTATTAATGTTTACAAGTGTCTTAAGTGTCATTGTTAATATTGTGCAGCATCAGAAGTCGTTAAGGAAACTATTCCAATGTCGTCAGAAGACGGAGGTCAGCCCCGATGTGCTCCCTAATGGATATACGCTACATGATAAAATATTACACAGCTTTTAACTGCATCCCATGGCCTGGGATTTTAATTAATTAGAAGCTTTTACTGTTTAATGTAATCTGATTAATTTTTTCCCTAAATATTTTGTTCTGCTGTTAATTGTTAGGAACACGGCGGAGAGACGGGATAATCGTAGCTTATGGGTGTCTAAATACAAAAGACTGGGGTTGTTATTGGGATGGTTTGACTTACTGGCTGAGTACACAGTACCATCAGGTACAGTATGAGCCAAAATCACTGAGTACATCAACATGACAAACTTGTTGATTTAGTACTTTTGGAAAAGCTAAAATGTTGCACATTCAAATGTTTTGAGTTAAACAAGACGAGGTTTGATCAAATCATAACTGGGCTTGTTGTGTTTGACCTTTAATTACTGTGTGAAGTCCTGTCGCACCGGGACGGCCCTCTGAGACACAGTTCTGATTTGTGACCACTGTCTTGATTTAATTGGGCACAATGATCCATCCGCTCAGCTGGAGTGCAGTTCGCCCCAAACAACACAACCCATTCTGACCCACCCCGCTCTAATTCTGGCTGACAGGAGGTGTTTGTCTCCTCACTGCGGCTCTCCACACTCCACTGCACTGTCTGTGTTTTTCCCTCTGACCCTGGAATAACCTTAAGAGTAAACTTATCGCTCCTTTGCTGTCGGCGGTCACATTGAAGCAGCAGGGAAGTGGGGCAGAAACACTCTCGCTGTATTTGAACACGGATCTGTTTTTCACACTTTTGTAAGATTTCCTTGGATTCTGCCAGTTACTCCAATCTTTTGTTTTTTTCCTCTTGGTCAGTTTGTGTGTGTGTGTGTGTGTGTGTGTGTGTGTGTGTGTGTGTGTGTCTACCACAAATGGCCGGCAGTGATCGAGATACAACATCAACCATTTCCCTGTACTGACTGATTAACAACTAAGTTCATGTTTTATTCTCCTCTCAGCTGACTGTCATTTATTCCTCTTTTCTTCTCCTCATCTCACCATTTCGCTCTTCTGCCACCCTTCATTTGTCTTCCCACCCTCCCAGTGTGTGGTAAATCTCATCAGTGAGCTCCAGGAGGAGATGTGCAGGTTTCAGGAGGAGATCAGCACTCGCATCCAGGAGAAACGGGCCCTGGAGGAGAAGGAGGCCCAGCGGGGGGAGCCCAGAGGCGGCCAAGCCCAAGGCCGCAGCCCTGAAGTTGGGTTGGCAGGCTCGAACCTGAGCCTGTCTGGCTCTGATGGCTGGAAACACAATGGAGAAAAGACTGTTCACGTAGGGAGAGTTGATGGATGAACTCATCTTACCCTCCTTCCCCATCATTTCTTCTGTTCTCTTCTTCCCCTTTAACCAGTCCACACACCACCCGGTATTTGGAACTTTCCACAGAATCAAGCTAACAACCTCTCTTGTAGTGTGTCTGTGTGTGTACTGCAGGATGTTGGGGTCACACTCTGCTCTGGTTCTTGCAGTGATTGAGGCTTTTGATTGGGTTTCTAAATGCTTCCGTACATTTGAGGAGTTATTTACCTAGAAAAGCTTCCAGCAGTCTGACACGGCGTGAACTCCTCAAGTATCTGAAACATTTGGAACAGATTTCAGCACCGATCAGGATGTTGTCTCTACAAATCCTCTCAAGCTTGCCTTCAGGACCAGAATTGTTTCATATTAGATTTGATGTGGTTTGCTTGCATGACAGTGATTCCTCCATTTACTAACAAGGTTTACATCTGTGGGCTTCCTCCTACACTGACCAGGTGGATGGGTCGTGTTTCAGTCCCTAATAACAATGCTGTCCAAGGCTTCCCCCAGACCGGGGCAGTGCACAGCTGGGAGATGTGCAACCTGCAAGGCTTTCAGTTGTGTTCTGGGTTTCCTGGTTGTTAACTGCACGTTGTGGTGTCTGTTTCAGGAGGATCGTGTTTCCTTTATTAACCACTGCACTGTCCAGCCCTGGAGACCTTTATAACTGCACTGAATGTGAACCCGATGTTCCCGTTTATATGTTGGCATGCGTGCCCAGTTGTGTAGACAAACCTCCTGCTGATTCTGACATGTAGATGCAATTTATAACTTTTTTTGAAACAGACAAGTTTCATAATTGTGCGCATGTATGTGGAGCGGTCTGGCTAAACTAAAGGATGCTGTGGTTTGGTTTTTCTGCAGGATTTGCAGCAAGAAGTTAAGCAGCTGAAGAGCAAAGTGGAGGAGCTGGAGGGAGAGAAGAGCCAGTATGAGAGGAAATTAAGAGCCACCAAGGTACTCGTTAAAACACAATGTGGAGCTTCCACTTATATACAAACAGTACGTCTTCTAAGGGAAGCTGTAGACAGACACAGCATCAGTGTGACAGAGCCCTGTGGGACTGATGGCTAAGTAACAGCATGGTAATAAGTAATGTAAATAACTAGAGAAGAATAAAGTTGGGATGCTGCGTAACGTGAAATAAAAATATAAATCATGTAAGCCGAACAATTTTGCATTTAAAACACTGCAAAGAGCACATCAAATGCTGAAGCGGAGACATCTTATTATATGTGCTTATTTTGAACACACTTCCAAAAAAAAGTGTTGCATCACTTCTTCTTTTGCCACTCTGTGGGACTTTAGCTGCTCCTCAGTCCTCTGCCTCCTCTGCCATCTTTCATAATGCTCCTGATGCTTTTTCATGGGTTTGCACCGCCGGTAGAGACTGTTTTTAACCACAAAGCTGTGCTGTTGAAATATGTGCAAAATGTGGTTCGGCGTTGTCTCGTGGAAATGAGCCGGGTCTTCAGTGAAAAAGGAGTCGTCTAGATTGGAGCAAATGCTGCTCTGAAACCTGTAAATATCATTTAGTGTTAGTGGTGTCTTCACAGATGTGCACTAATGTATTACAGCCCAAAATCATGACCTTTCATGGGTTTTTACCCTTGTTACTTTGTATAGAGGTGTCTCCAGGTTCTACAGATCTTTTAATATTATGGCAGTAAGGAGAGCTCAGTTAAGCTATTTGGTGATTAGACTCAGATGATCCATGATAGAATGGAAGCCCAGCGGTGATGGGGATTAGGACAGGACACCCTGGAGACTGGATGCTGGTGGTGGTGAAGATGAAGGCTGGTGGTGGTGAAGAAGGTGGAGCTCTGAATGACCAGGGTGAAGCAGAGATGGGGGAGAAGGTGGGCTGCACAAATGAGAGTCTGGCAGGCAGAATGACAGAAGAGCGCTGAGATTTAAAGTAGGCGGAGTGGAGGCTGATTGGTTAGAGAAGGCAGGGCAAAAAGATGATTGGTCTAGAGTAATGATGTCAGCATTGAGTTTGACAGTGTGGGAAAGTGGAAGTGATGTAAAGAACAGACTAGCAGCCAGGAAAGACACCTGTGAGAGCAGGCAGGTGAATGATTACAGATCCTCCTCATTGGACTTCAGCTTCATATAGTGATGAAGTGCCCAAACATATTGACCTGCTACAGTTATTTTTGCTATTTTATGCAAATATCGGCCTTATTAAATTGTCTGTTTGCCCTCATAGTTTTTCACAGAGCAGTTAGTCCCCCTCAGATTTTTCTTCTGAACAGCTCGGCTTCTTTAAGACGCTCTTTTTATGTCCAGCGGTATCACAGATGGATCTCATTCAGCTGAGATCTTCCGTGTGGAATTTTCTTCAGCATTTCCATGTAGAAATTCAAAATGAGCATATATATATATATATATAATTAAACTAAGCTCACTGACTTCATATCACAGATGTGAGTGTGATACACTTCTCATCAAACTCAACGAGAGAAGATTTCCCAAAATGTGGAACCTGTTTCAGGAAATCACTGCAGGAACCTATAATAATATGATACCTGCACAAACGTATCAGAGAGGTAATGCCGTGGACGCAGCGCAGATGTAGAACAGAGGAGCAAACGTAGCAGCGTAACCTCAGTAACCCTAATGTGATGAAACTGTGCAGGTTAAATAATCAGGTTGCTCAGACCTACGGGCGAATTTCCTTTCTTCTGACGAGCGTCTCTCTCTGACACATTGTTTGATATTGTTTAATCTGAAGGAGGTCAAACTGCCATTGCTGTCTCTGTGCTTACAGTGCTTCCTTCCTCCTCTCTTCCTCTCCCTCCTTCGCTCTCCTCTCCTCTTCTGTGTTAACCCCTCTCTGCGGCTTGCTCTCTTTACTTTTTTTCCCGCTCCTCTTTTCTCTTCACATCCCTGAATCTCTCCCCGTCACCACTCTCTTCCTGTCCTCTCCCCCTCTCTAGCTCTCTATCTCTTACTCTCTCCATGTGTGTTACCAGTCGCTCATGACCCAGCTGTCCAGCCTCAAGCTGACTGTCGAGCACACGCAGCTGGAGAAGCAGCACTGGGAGGAGCGCTGGCGTGGCGCACAGGTGCCTCCTCTTCCTCCTCTTCTGCCTCCTGCTCTCGCCACTTGTCGTCTCTGTGTGTTGGTTTCTTTCCTGTGATTGACGCTATTTCCGCCTCCCACTGTTTTTCTTCTTCTTTTCCCACTTTTCTCTTCTTCTTCCTCCCTCCTTATATTTTTTTTCCTGATTTCTTCTCTTAGTTTTCTTAGTTGTTTGTTTTTGTTGGTCTTGTGATAGCTGTGCTGACTCTAAATATTCAGGCAGAAAGGAGTAGGACAGAGTAAGTGAGATAAAAATGGAGGTTTGTGTGTGAAAAAGCAGAAACAAGGAGATCCTGTCCTTCTACTTGTGGCTGTTTGTGTCCCGTTGTTGTGAGTTTTATTGTGCGTTTGCATGGATATTGTAAATCTATGATTTCATCAGTTCTGTGTGTTTGTTTGACCCTGCTGTGCTCCTGTTGACAGTGTTTACTAAGGGTATAACGCAGCAATGATAGCTTCCACTGGATCACTTAAAGCTGATGCCGGTAACGTAACCCTGCGGCAGTCATTCTCTGGCTTTGCCGGCTTCTGACCCTGTTACAGGTTTCTTTTGCTTCTAGGTTTTATTGCAGAGCAGCTGCAGGCACTGTTAAGTTTGCCTGTATAGCATGCCACCATAAACTCTGTGCACACAGGTCTGACCACCTGTTGTCTTCAACTGCTGCCCGAGCAGCCTTTGTTGCCATAATGGCTTATTCCTTTTTATTTGCTGTTCTTTTCATCTTAACTGAGGTTAAGTTGTCAAAACATGCCAAGACCTCAGAGCAGACACATGCAGAGGTGTGACTGACCAACTCATGTAAATTCCACAGCCAGGTTAACCTTTATGAATTTTGACAGATGAACATATCATAATAGATCCAGAAAAATTGCAGGACTTTGTAATTGGCAGTCTGAAACACAGGTGCAGAAGTTTGAGAGTTGATACTGAAAAATAAGAGAAGTTTAGTACATGCATATGTCCTAAATATCTATTTTCGTGTTTCTTATTTACTATTTAACCTTTTTTTTTTAATGATACTATAGAAAATGTTTCTTCCTTTGATGCTAACACACCCCTGTGCTGCTGTATCAGTTTGAATTTTCCCTACAGGAGAGCAGGAAGGGTGCAGCTGTAATCCCAATTTGTCAGGAATACAGTTCCAGCTGGGCCGTTTGTGTGGGCTTCAGCTGAAGTGATGAGAAGTGTGACCAAACGCTGTTAATCGTGCTCACAGACTGCATGTAAAAGACGTGGTCGTTCTTGATCATTTTCACTGTTGGCCGGAGCTCACCTGCACACACAGGATAACGGAGAAATTGGGCTGAAAGACGAGGGGTGTAGATTTTGTTTTAGTCTGTAAAGCTGTCTCTGTGTTAGCCCTGCGACATGCCAGCCACCTGTCCAGGTTGTACCCTGCCTCCCGCCCTGTCAGCTGGGATAGGCTCCAGCCAAACAATAAGGCGTAATAATACCTGTAATTTACAAGATTTCACAACTCATTTTATGAGTCACTATGAGGGCTCATCAGTCGGCCCATCGGTTTGAGAAATGACTCACTTTTAAGTAAGATTATTTGCTTAGTTGCCACAAACGTACAGCTCACAGATCTCCATCGACCTGGAAGAATGACCCAGTTCACAGACATCTACTCTGCCCTCCACCACAGGGGGAAATCTCAGAGCTGCAGCAGCTCCTGGCCTCCAAAGATGCTGAGATCGAGTGCCTACAGACCCAGCTGCTGGCCAGAGGCGGCAGCGCCAATGACAACGCAGAGAGAGGTACACACAGCTGACAGTCTGACCAATCAGATCTGTCAGTGTGGATGTGTGCTAGAGGCAGCAATGTGCATGTCTGTCAGCTCTGATTACTGTAACGTCTAATCAACAGCTCCTCCGGTCTTCACTGTGCTTGTCTTTTCACTCTTTGCTGCCCTCTGCTGTAGAGGAGGTGTATATCAAGCATCTGATTAACAAATGTAAGGCATTTCTGTTCCTAATGAGTCTAATCTCTAATCAACCTCCTCTGCTTCTTGTGGCCACTTGACAGCTGGACTTTTTTATATGTCATTCAGTGATATTTGTGACTCAAATCTGAAATTTAAAAAAACAATTGGAAACTCTTTGAATGTTCAAGCTAAGTGGGAATGTGGTGTTTGGTTTGAGACCACAGCTAAGATTCAATATGTGTGTGCATGTGTGTGTGTGTCTGCCATAGGATCTATTTTGATCATTGTGAAGTAAACTTCTGCATCCTTTCAAATCAGAGACTCTGGGAGTGTCAGGCAGTGCAGCACCCAGCGCTCTGTGCTTCTAACACATCGGGTCATCTTTATTTAACAGGACTCGACCCAAAGTGCTTTCCAGTTGATGCGAGTATAGAAGAATACATAAACTACAGGACTGTAATATAAACACAGTATTGTTTGCATCTATTATTTATTTTTTTTTACAGTCAGTTGTCAATAAAAACTCAGAAGTGCACAGGATTTTATTCATTACTGCATTTTTTTTGTTTTTGAGCTTGAGGTGAGGCTTTGCGTCGTTACAATGCAGTTCATTAAAGTAGGTTTGTCGCTGCCTCACGAACGCTCCTCTGAAGCCTCAGATGAAAGTTTCTGCATTTGAGAGGATGTCGGATAAAATCTGGTGCCGGTTTGCCTTTGTGTGTCTGATACAAGCCTCGCTCGCTCTTCTCGCCGCGATCGTGCCACTGACACGCTCGGTTTCTGTGTTTGTCCCAGGTGATGGTGTACGAGCAGTTGTGCTGTCAGCATGTGTTTGTGTTGCTTGATTAGTCCCATTTGCATGGCTCTCACATCTGTCACCAACGCCGCTCCGCGCACCCATCAGCTGCCCTGATCTAACTACTGTGAGGGTACCGTGGGATCCTTTTAACTTCTTTGTTTTCTTTGTTAGATCAGGAATACCAGAGGTTAAAGGTGGGGATGGAGTCTTTGCTGGCTTCAAATGATGAAAAGGTACGTGAAATCATTTTTTTCCACAACTATAATATCGATCATTTACAATAAATGTTCCGCTTTGGGAGATTTAAAACGTAAAAAAAAAAAGAAAAAGCATGACCGTTTATGCCTTGGTGACGACAGGATCGTCGTATAGAGGAGCTCACCATTCTGCTCAGCCAATACAGAAAGATGAGAGAGGTCATGGCGCTCACACAGGGTGAGACCTTTTTCTGAATTGTGAGTTTTACGTCTGCAGAAAATAACACAGAAACCCGTCTCTGACCGCTCTGTGCTGCCCATTGTTTCTGTTTCTATCTACCAGGAAGCAGTGAAGAGGAGCTGAGTGGCAGTTTAAAGCTCAAAGCCATCACTCACAAAGCTCACTCTGACATCCTCAGATCAGAGGTAAGGTTACGCTGTATATCCACAGGAAATATTAAATATTATTAAAAACAAGTATTAGGTTAATCACCTCATCGCATTTCTCCACAACTGCTTCGTCTCTACGTAGCTTTCATCAAGAGGATCTTCCCCACTCATGCTGTCCTCATCCCCGTACCAGAGGGACTTGGATTTCAGGTTTAAATGCACGGCACTCACACTGCACATGATTAATGTACACAAAACGTAGCGTTAACTGTGTGTGTGGGATCTGTTATAGTTTCCAGAACTCTATGGACACATCGCTGGTGTCCAGTGGAGATCCGAGTTTGTTTAATGGATCGTGGTAAGCCTCACTATGCAGCATATTCACACACAGCATACAGTTCATCCTGTTCACCACGTCAGTGATAAAATGGGAGATCTGTCCTTTTTTTTTTTTTTGTCCTCCAGGCATCGGCGCCGATTGATGTCCAGCAGTCTTGAAGAGTTGCAGAGCGGATCGTTACAAAAGGTCTGAGAGTGTTTGCTGCCACGATTCGCTTTCATATTTATTATAAACATACTAATCGTATCTAATCCAACCTATCACATCTTCTTTCTAGCTGAGCTGTAATGTTCTGTTAATCTGACTGTGTGATTGCTAACCTCCTAATTCTCTGTGTGTGTGTGTTTTCTCTGGTCTCTCCTGTGTCTCTGTTGGCTGTAGGCTGTAGAGATCCAGCCACTTGAAACTGAGTCAGATGTAGGGGCTGAGGTACTGATCTGCAACGTGATGTCACACATTTAACTACAAACTTCATATGTAATTACACATCATGTGGCTTCATTCAGGCTGCAAAAATATGAACAACACTGTGCGCCTTCCTAAAACAAATGAAAAGAAATGAGGGGTGGCTCAAGACTTTTGCACAGTTCTGTAGATAACCCTTTAATGTACTGAGTCGGTCAGCAGCATCCTTTCTCCCTTTGGTAGTCGCTTTAATCGCTCAGCTGAAAGCTGAGATAAGTTTAACTCTGGATCTGCTTATATGACATCGCTCATGTTATTCCCACTGTTGACAGTACAGGTTCCTAAATTTCCTTGAGAGTCCATGATTGCTGGTCCATACTGTCACCAATCTTCTCCTGTGTCGACTCCCCTGAGGAATCTCACCGATATCCACTCGCGTTTTCTCTTCCTGCTGAAGAGATGAGCCGCTGTGAGCAGTGCCTTGATTAAAGCAAGAACTTTAATAGAGCTCATAGTTCACCTGTGGCTTAAAACATTAACATGTTAGCATGCACATGCTAGCATTAGCAAGAAAGCAGCAGGTATTTACATAATAAATCTGCATCGCTCGTCAGTTACGTCGATAGTTTCTTTTTGGGAGCGGTCTCCTTTCATAAAGCACAGATCAGTTAAAGGAGGCAGTAAATTATTGGCTGGCGTGCGGATGCTTTCGGGTCACTGACCTCTGTTAGGAAAAGTGAGTATTTAAATAAAACCCTGGATTTTTTTTTTTTTTTTTTTAAATGCAACGAAAAAATGCAATGAAACTGTACATAAGGATCTGGATCATTTATTTATTTAAATCATTTTCACCTCAAATCATCAAATCGTTCACCTGATGACTTTTTGACTTCTTTCTGGCCACCAGGCAGGCATCACGCAGAATATCTGTTTATTCATGCAAAGGTAAAATATTTGGGGACTATAAAATGTGTTTGTGACATTTTTTGTGAAGGTAATAGGCAACTTTCCCCTATGAGTTCCTAAAATCATTTTCTACATCAATTGGTACCAATTATGAAGCAAATGGAGAAGGTGTTATCGTGTAGTTATTATAAGTACTTGTGTACATTTTTAAGAAATCATAGATAAAGCAGGCGTTAAGACCCCAGCTCTCTGAGGGGGTGAAATGATCTGAGTGGTGAAGAAAGTTTCCCAAACAGTGGCCTGTGAGCACTACTCAAAGCACAGAAACACATAAAGCCAAAGATGCTCTTAAAAGATTTTTAACAGACAAAAATAGCTCATAGTGTCGTCTCCTTTTCTGTGAGGTCATTTATAAACTGCTGTATAGCAAACAGAAACAGTCCAGGTGACCTCTGACCTGATTGTTCTCAGTGTGACAGGTTCACAGTTGAGTTCTTCCTTTGAATAAAAGAAAAAAATCATCCTGTGCATTACAACCACATATTCTTATGCTCTGCAGATACTCATGCTGCAAACACGAACACACATGCACGCACGCACGCACAACAGGGCCGAGACCCACCTGAAGTGGCTGTCGGCAGTACTCGGCATCACAGCTGCCTCCCAGCTGTTTCTTTCTGCTGGCCTTTCTCCGGTTATTTTCTCGGAGTCACCGCGACTTTGATGCGTGGTTATATTCCTGCACCATCAGACGTTCACTCTCTAAAGGACACACGGTTATGCAACAGAGCAGAAACACAAATCACCTCTCGGCCCCGCTGTGATCTTATGAAAGCCATCGGGATCACGTAAAGCCACTGATTTGTACTGTATTTAATCAAGAATGTAACAAAGTGACTCAGAGCCACATAACGACCAAATACAAAGAATAAGGTGTCTGCTTCATTAGGGTCGGAGGTGTTTATTCAGAAAAACATTAGAATTCAAAGCTGCAGTGAATTTACTGAATTGTGTACATTTTAAGATCATATTTGGGATGCGATGCCAGACTTGGTTGAAGACGTAACGTTTGTTTTTTATGTCGTGCAGAATCCCCACATGGAGCTGAACAAGTACCAGACTCTGCCGGGGAAGCTGGGTAAGAAGAGCGAGCCGAGGGCCGAGCTGAACGGAGACGGAGAGTATTTATCTCCCGTCCAGCTCTCTCCTGTGCACAGCCACGGCCAGGACTACAGTCTGAGTGAGTGCCACACTTTATCCTGAGAAATCTCACTGCACTTTAAACCTAAAAAAAAAAGAAAGATCTGCATGACCTCAGACTGCATGGGCTCAAGGAATATTTTTATATTTTGGGAAATACATTTAATCAGCTGAGCTAATCAAGCTCAGCTGCTGGCTGCTGCTTCACAAACGAGCATATTTCCCATATATTGGAGCTGTTCCTTGGAATTAAAAAAAATGTGATTTTAGTGAAAACAAACTAAATTGTTAACTAACCTTGGTACCACTGCTTCCGTTTCTGTGCCTTTTCTTTTTTTCCTCATGTCTGCTCTGCTCTCGGATCGCTCTTTCCTCCCTGTTTGTGCTCTGACTGCAGTTCGCTGCAGGAGTGCCAGTGCTCCGGCTTTAGGTACGGTATGCCCTCACAGAAACTCAAAATGTCAACACTGAAAATACACTTTCAGGAGAACTGAAGCGACGCGCTCGGCGTTTCTGTGGCTGTGAAGTCATTCAAAGAAAGCCTCTTCGAGCAAACAAAAGCAGCACCTATCTCATGAGCAAAACAAGATTTTCTGAGAGGTGAGCGGAGTCGGGGTGAGCTGAGGATCAGGCAGCTTTAAAGCCGGGATTATTAGGACTCCCTCATGACTCAGAGAGCTGTCAGAGATAATGCCCGCCTCTCTCACATCAGCGTTTGCTGGAATGAACACACGCTTTAAAGCTAATAAGCATAAAAGCACACAGCCACCCATATATCTGCGTACACAGAGCCAGAGCTTAAGGCAGGAGGGTAATCAGAGGACTGAGAGGGCGAGGAGTGCAAGCTTAAGTATGCATGAAGTGCATGAACTAGCTAAGACACCCCAGAGTAAACAAAGAAGGATGCAACCTGACAGCCACTCTCCTCGCTCTCACCTCGGCTGCGCTCGCTGACAGCTCAGGGCCAACTTCCTGTTGAAGGAGGAAGTGTTGAGAGCAAACAGGAGCAACATGCACAGGTAGCCTGCTAAAAGAGTAGAGGGGGTGACAGCATTAAAGATTTCATTGTAGGAATTTCTAGAATCAATCTCAGGAACTCCTTAATCAAAGATCCTCTGACCTGCCAATGATAATCAAGGTTTTAACCTTGGTAACATTTCCATAAGGTGCATATATGTTATGCTAGAAGACATCTCGATCTTTATAAGCAGTCAGTGACATGACAGCATTGCAACAGCAGTGTAACAATGATGGTCTCAAAAACACTGATTTAGGCAGCTAGAGATACTCAAGGAACCGAGCCTGGCAGCTTCTGGGGCTAACTTGTCAAAAACAAGACAGCAGCGTGCTGCAGCTGTTCTGTAACACATTCAGTCCAGGCCTCAGTCAGAGGGAATAACTTTCATTCATACTGAGGCAGACACAATTTCCTGAGGTCAGCTAAAAACTAAAAGTCTCATCCACATTATCAGCAGCTCTGCTTTATAATCGTGACATGTATCAAGCATTTATTTTGGAGATGAAGAGGGTTTCACTCATGCTGCCTTCTGCTTTTTTCTGCTTGCTTTTTTTTCTCACCTAACTAACCTCGTCTGCATCAGGATCTCCTGGAAAACATGACCTGTATAATGTTGGTGCGTATATCATTTTAACACTGAGTGTCGTCTTAGCGGAGATACAGGATGTGTCATTCTGTCTGGGGCTAAATCGGTTACCTGCATCCTTTTTCCTTACCACTGTCAGTTAACAGGCAGTTTGCATATTAAAGCTAGTCAGGTGCACGTGCACACTGTGGACCTCCTCCAACATTGGGGCAGGGGTGTGTGTGTGTGTGTGTGTGTGTGTGTGTGTTTGCATCACTTAGCTGTTTTTCTTTTTCTAATTGTGTGTCTTTGTGCTTCTTTTCCTCTGTGTGGTTAGTTTGTGTCTCTTTCTAATCTGGTATCTTTTTTTTAAATGTCTTCTTGTGGAAGTTTCAGATTTATTTCTGTGTGGTCTCTTTGGAGTTTGGCTTCTTTTGTCAGTTGTTTGTCGTCCTTTGTCTGTAGTTGTTATTAACTCAAACACAAGGCTCCCCTGCACCTTTATTCCACCAAGGCCTTTGCCCTGTTGGTCTCATCCGTAGTCCTTCCACGGTTACAGCCGTATAGGTACTCAGAAAAATGATTCCAAAACATAATGTACCACAGATGTGAGTGGGAGCTGGAGAAATGCTTTAATATTGTGATTAGGAAACAAGGACTGAGTACTGGCAATTCCAAATTGCTGGCCTGGTGCACTTAGACTCGTCTATAAAAGATGCAGTGCTGTACACAAAGTGGTTTATTAGTAAATAGCTGCATGCTGTTGCATGAAAAATCAGATGTCCGTGTGAGCCATTCAATTTTCCAGTCTTCCATAAGTGTGCGTTTATTGGAGCAGCAGGTGTTCCTGTTGTTCAGCTCCACCAATACGCTGAATCCCAGAGTTCCCCTCAGTTTCCTGCAGCATCAGTGATTCTCTCCTCGTTGTGGTTTTTCCGTGTGACAGAACATCCAGAGAAGTTGGAGGAGTGCCTCCCGTCAGACCAGTCGCCGCTGTCCTCTGGAGTGGACTCTGGACAGCAGTCTCCCGTCTCACCAGAGAACAGGAAGAGTCACAGAGGCATTAGGAAACTCTGGGGGAAGTACGTTTTGAAATGCAGACGTTTGGTGTCCTACACGTATTTATATTTCCGCTCATGTTCTCATTGGTATTTTTGTCCCCAAGGATCCGTCGCAGTCAGTCAGGTAGTCCGGTCCAGGTTCATGACCCAGAGCTGGGAGACTTCAAGAGGGGAGGCTTCAGAGCTACAGCTGGACCTCGATTGGCCTGTTCAGGAAAAACACGGTATATTAATAACACTAATTCGTGTATGTGGGGAATAAAGTGATAATATGTCAAAGGGGGCTGATGCAGTGTGTGGCTGTAGGTGCAGGGTTCACTCTTCAGTCTTTGTTTTGTTCCCACTAACTCAGAGATCTGAAGACGCCGTTTTCTAAGTGGAGCACAGAGCAGGTGTGTGACTGGCTCGAGGACATTGGACTCGGTCAGTACAGCATCCTCGCTCGCCAGTGGGTCACTGGCGCTCAGACTCTGCTGTCAGCCACGCCACAAGACCTGGAGAAGGTACGCATACACACACTCCTCTATATCGAGTATCTTTCATAAAGTGATGCATCTGAGATGACTGGCAACAGTTTTCCATTTCTCCCTGTCTGATCATGGCTGCTGTCTGCCTGTCTGTTTGGTATTTAGTAACGCCTGTCTCTGCCTTTCAACCAGCTCTTTAGTTTCGCCTTCAGCGCTGTCACATCATACACCTCATTCCCACCTCCAACCTTTCCGCGCATCTCATCAAGATCATTTTTATCAGATTGTCTCAAGTTAACCTGTATTTCCTCATCTCTTAGCTGAAGCATTTCATCTCGTCTCTTTAAATACCTCACCCTATTATATATACCTTATATATCCTTGGGAGAACACAGTTGTTCAGTCAAGGATGATTATTTATGTGCTGTGATAAATATTTCTTCTGATCATATTGCTTTATTTTTATTGAACTTCTCATTTATTTAGTTCTTCTCCTTCTTTCTAAACTGCTCAAAAAAACAAAGCAACACTTTTTAATCTCACAGAGAATGTTTGAATTAACACCATAAATGCTTCTATTAAAAATCTCGGATGGATTCGAATCTCAGCGACCTCGGCAGCAACCTTTACCCCCCTGTTTCGAATCTAAAAAAGCAGAGCATTGGCACCCGCTCAGCGGTGCTCGTGTTAAATGTGCTTAATGAATCTGTTTGATTTGACGACAGTGTAACAGGATGTAATCAGTCGTTTCTCTTTGTCTGCAGGAGATGGCCATGAAGAATCCACTCCACAGGAAGAAGCTTCAGTTGTCCATCAAGGCAATCAGCAGCAAACAGCCTGAAAAATCTGCAGAGCTTGATTACCTCTGGGTTACTCGTATGTACAGAGAGCGCGCACGCACACACACACACACACACACATATTTGAAGATCCCCCTCAATGAAAACGATGCTATTCTTTGTTCTAGGTTGGCTTGATGATATTGGCCTTCCTCAGTACAAAGACCAGTTTAATGAAGGAAGAGTGGATGGGCAGATGCTGCAGTATCTCACTGTGGTGAGCTTGTAACTAATCACGTTGTGACGTTAATTCTGGGTTACTGTATTTTGGGTGGGGCTTCAGTTGGCAGGAAAAACATCTCTCTCTCTCTCCGTGTTAGAACGACTTGTTATTCCTTAAAGTGACCAGCCAGCTGCACCACCTCAGCATCAAGTGTGCCATCCACGTTCTCCACGTCAACAAATTCAACCCCAACTGCCTCAAACGCAGGCCCAGCAATGAGGTAATATTCTATCAGTACTACAGTAAAGTACAAAGATGGCCGCAGACCTCGCTGCTCCAAGGTACAATGCACGTACATGTATTTGCCATAAAGACTCCGCCCATGAAAGTCAAAAACCCGATCACCGCTTCAAGGCTGTTGCTTGAGGAAGTCCTTTCTCTGACCACCTGCATCTGTGACACTGCAATGCATGCTGGAACTTCAACTTCAGTCAACTTTGTGATGCAAATTTCATTTTGAAGAACAGGACAAAGTCATAGGGAGCTAAATCTGCAGAGCAGGGCAGTGTGGTGAGCAGAGCACATCATGGCAGGTGGCACAGTTCAGAGTTTTCAGCTCGCAGATGCACGTTAGAGGTCGGCAGCTGTGCCGTCAAGAGGTGCACGAGAATCAGGTCTCGTTTTTGATCTAACATTTTTGGCAGAGTTGCGGTGCTTCTTGATCATAAACCTCATACGTTTATTTTTTTTTTACCTAAACACCAGGTCATGTGTAAATTTTTCAGTAGTTTGTATCATTTTAGTTTTTTTTAATGAATCCATGCAAACAAACTGATTTGATGACATAATCAGTTAAAAAGTCAAACTAGAACAAAAGCTACGTTCGTGTGTCTTATCTACAGCGCACTGTGTTTCTGTGTGTTACAGAGCCAGTTCTCTCCCAGTGAGGTTGTCCAGTGGTCCAACCACCGAGTCATGGAGTGGTTAAGATCTGTAGACCTTGCAGAGTACGCCCCAAACCTGAGGGGCAGCGGCGTGCATGGAGGGCTGATAGTGAGTACATAAAAGCAGCCAGCTTCTGGAACAAAAAGGAGAGAAAAAAAAAACGCTTTAAAAAGCATCTCACGTCTTTTTTCTCCTCAAATAGATACTGGAGCCTCGGTTTAACTCCGACACACTGGCCATGCTGCTAAACATCCCTCCTCAGAAAACTCTGCTGCGGCGCCACTTAACCACCAACTTCAACAATCTAGTAGGAACGCAGGC
Source organism: Australoheros facetus (assembly GCA_030220045.1). NCBI lineage: Eukaryota > Metazoa > Chordata > Actinopteri > Cichliformes > Cichlidae > Australoheros > Australoheros facetus. The sequence goes on from JASGAU010340867.1 coordinate 17,370, forward strand.
TCAGCAGGAGAAGAGGGAGTACACCGAGGCGGCAGGATACTCCCCGCTCAGCATCACAGCTAAAGTCAAGGTAAGAAAGTACAAGAAAAGGCTCCATTATACAGCCGAGTAGCACAGGAAGTAGGTAAAATAAGGCATTATAAGAGCGCAGTTTCCTCTCCCTGCATGTGTGAGGGAAAAGCACCTTAATCCATGGTGAGACCTCAGTGTGTCAGCTCGGTTTAATCTGTGAGCTCTTCCAAAAGTTTAAGCCAGCGAGAGAGGAGTTTTCACAGCTTTAAGACTCAGCCGTCAGCCACAGGCTCGGCTGGGAGTGCCTCTGGAAACATAATCCACCCTAAAACAATTCACGCTTGCAGTCGACCCGTTTATGACCTCAGACACTGAGAGCTTCAGTTTCTTGAGCTACATCTAAAACAGTGGATATTTTTTGGGGAGGTATATAATACTGTGGATCTCACACACACACACACACATGTTGCTGTTTGCTGCTGCCTGGTGTCCCTCATTCACATTTACTAAATGCAAAGAAAGAGCCGATATCAGGAAACAGGCAGATGTGATGTCTGCAGGAAATGGAACAAAACTGAGCATAGCATTGTTCTGATCTCAATGCCAGCGCTCACAAGCTGATGCTCATCTGATACTCTTACAAAGCCAGCTGGTAGGTTTCAGGAATATGCACTATTAAAGCTGTTGCAGCCTGCATACAGTTGCCACTCCCTCTGCCGGCCCCTTTGAAACCCACCTCGGCTCCAGCCTCCCTTTCATGATGTTCATGTCACGATTCCTGCTCTGTTCTGTGAGTGTGTCATGATAAAGTAGTTTAATTTGCATCTGGATACTTTGCAACAATAACATTTAAGCACCTAATTAAAGTTCTACTATTTCTTTATATTTTTGTCCACTTTTGGGTGGAATCTCCTTTTAGTTCTGTTTTGGTCTCCGGATATTCCTCAATGAGCAGCCACGTCTTCCATAAAACGTGTTTGTGGTTTGGTGCTTCACAATGTGAGATCAAGTTTTATCAAAGTTTTTAAAAAAACAAAAATCTGTGGCCTGCTGCAGCTAATGATGGCAAATGGTCCACTGAGAGACTCAGTAAAGAAATAATCGTTCTTATTGGCTTTGTTGATGTAGGAGGAGCGATTGGCGCGTCTTTAAACGTAACGTTAAAGCAGTTTGTTTGTCGGTGAATGATAAATCTTACTTGTTAATAATCATTTAGTCATTCTCAGCATTCACTGTTGCTTTGTTGGAGCGTGACGATGCTTTTTTATCCTTGTTTCACTGTAGCCAAAGAAGTTGGGCTTCTCTAACTTGACTCATCTCAGGAGGCGACGGTCGGATGAATCCACAGACTATGTCTGTCCCATTGAGTCGTCCTCGCCTCAGTCGGGACAGTCTGCAGCGAACGGGGTGCAGATGCGGCCCTACGCTGGCTTCAGAGGCCTGAGCCCCATCCTAGACCGAGAGCCCGACCGCTCCAGGGACCAGGTGGGGCTGGAGGACAGCAGAGCCGACCCATCTCCATGACAACTATGACAACAACAACATGGATGATGGTTGTCATCTTTTCTTTTAGCCATTCAGCTATCTCTGCTACTACTCTGCTTCCTTTGCTTGCAGCCCATAATACCTCAGTCCATCCCCTACGTGCTTCTTTAAGCCCCGCCCATCAGCCCGACCCTGTGCCTTACTTTTAGAGATTGTTTCTCAGTCAGCTGCCTGTCACGCTGCAGGGAGCTCTGAGACGAGCACACTTGAAGTATTTTGATTTCAGCTCCGGTCAGATGCCTAACTAACCCAGCCTCAGCCTCAAACCCGTGCCATGACGCTAACTCATCACGAGGGAACACAGCCTCTCTCTGGATTCCCGTGACATCATTTCCTGTAATCCATACAGCGTATACAGACATGTCGTGTTGTACAGTATTAAGCCAACATTTGTGCACCACCAGTAGATTATTTTTGATGTGTGACCTTTGATTTTTCTAACCAGGTTCAATACAGTTCTGTTACATGGTTGAGATGAACTTGTGCAATACTTACATAATATAATCGAGGGATTTTATTTATGTCACTGCAGAGCAATTGATAAAACAGCATGTTTTGTTTGAAACTTCAGGTGGTGATTTTGTACAGTTATTTTTCATATTTGACTGTAATAGTATTTTTATAGCAAAGAAATCCGCTAAAGGAAGCTAACATGTGGTTTATCAGATCATTTAATAAACAAAATCAGACACAAGTAAAGTTGCTTCGTTCTTTCTGACGATCAGAGTAGATGTGTAAAATGTCCTTAATGTGTTTATTTTGGTTGCACATCATTATAGGGGGCATCTACTGGACGTTGCCAGTGTTTCCCACAGACGCAGATCACGTGTGCAAAAGGAGGTTAATTAATAATCATCTGTATATATACAGTCAATTCTTCATTCTGTGGACGGACTCAAACTTTAACACAGGCAGTGACTGCAGCCCTTGTTCTGCTCTGCGGATACATCATGCCTAAAATGTCAAACATCACAAACTGATATTTCGTATTTCTGGGTTGTCAGCTTAGTGCTACAGGAAACAGTTGTCCCTATGCATCAAGTTGTGGTTAAAATGGCAGCTTTGCAGTGCAGGGACAGGGATTATGTTCTCCAGCTGCAGTCCGTGGTGGTGGAGTTGGAACCGGTGGAACAAGAGCAGCTCAGTGGCATCGAGGATCGAGCGCCACAACAGCGACCGGGTCGCCCTGCTGATGTTAGAGGATGCTGCAAAATAAGAGTGAGGCGACTTTAACAGAATAAATGCTGAGTCACAAAATATATTTGCCCAGGTAAAGTCTGTGTGGAAAACACTGATTTCCTCAGGAAGTGTGTGGCTTATTCTGTATTTCTGTAGGATAGCGTAATGGACGATGCTGCTAGGTGGACCCATGAGCAGCAGCATGCCTTAATAACCTGCATCAAGCACTAACCTGCTTCCATCATCATCATCATCATCACATTCTCACCATCACAGTGGCCGTCATGGCAGTTTATGACGCCACCTTCCCCCTTCGGCTGACCGATCTGAGCCAAAATGGCTGATGATCATCACCATGGTAACCCTGTTAAAGGTGACATGTGTGCATGTTTGATTATGGCTCAGCTGCAGGTACAATCCTCATTATCAGTGCTCTGTTGCACATTTCCGGATCTTTCTTATGCTGTTTTTAAAATATTAAGAAACGTGTTGTTGTACTGATAGAAAGGTTGTAATTGTGAGTTGAAATGACTTCACAAGACATCTGTGTGCGTGTGTGTGTGTGTGTTGCAGATGGCGATCACAGAGGGTACCATTTTGCAAATAGAAGCTCTGTCTGAAAGCATCAACAACCTCACAGTAAGCACCAACACACACAAGCTGCTGCCTAATGACTTGTGGGGCTGATTCGCTCACCGGGAATCTGCTTGTAATCTGCTGCAAGAGAAGTTTGAGTCACTCAGTTGGAAAACTGCAGATAATCTGAGAGAGAACACCATTAAAACACCACGTACTGTATCTGCCTGCAAACTAAAGCAATACTGCCAGTGCGAAACCTGCTCGCTGCTACTTGCTACTTTATTACTTGCTGTTATCATGCCAGCATTGGTTCTTTTGCATTTGTTCTTTTTTGCTGAAGTCATGACAGTAATTGAGCTCCAAGCAAGGATTACATCAGAGCACATAAGCGCACCGAGGCCTGGCACTGTCGATTCAAACCTCTGATTTATCATTTGAAATATTTGCAGTTTTGGTTCCAGGGCACTGAAGAGCAGAGATGATAACCACTGCAGACCTTTTGAGATGCCCTAATATGAAAAACAGCATCTAGCCCTGTTTTAATTATACTGAAATTGCATATTTTAAATGAAATAATTTATACTCTGCTTCACCAGAGCAGCTTCAGATCAGCACACAGTGCGCAGTAACGGTCTCCACAGCCCAATGCGTGCTTTGCCGTTGTGCCAAAAAGTGATCGTCTGCCAAAAAGTGATCGCCAGAAAATGATTTGCTATATTTAAACTGTTGTAAATGTCTTGCTGACCTATAATCTGTGAAAAATATGTCAAACATTTCTCTCGTGAATGATATCAAGTCATTTTGAGCGAGAAGCAGCATTTCTGTCACAAGGTAGAAGCTGCAATCAGTTTTTGGCAGCGACTTTTATATATTCTTTATTTATCAGGGTAAAAACTGTGATTGGTCAGATTTT
>JASGAU010340874.1:0-19199 GCA_030220045.1 Australoheros facetus
ATATGTGCTAATTGATGAATCCCCCACCCCCATTTTCGACTTTTCCACTTAAATGAATGAATTGTGGTTTACAGTATTGTCATTTTTGTTTGAGTATTGACCGATGAATACTTCCACATTTTTTTTATGTTTATAATGCCCCTCTCTCAGGAGTGTAGTATTATAGAGCAGTATTTGTCAGATTTACCAGAGGGCTATAACTCAAAAATAGTTCATCCTTCTTCATTTTACATGTATGTCCACCTTCAGTTAATAACTTATCCACCTCTTTAAATATTTCACTAGGGAAATAATCTTGGAGAAAAGGGAGAAAAGGAATTATCTAATATTATCACAGCTTTGGCAGCACACAATAAGGTGCTAATTAAAACACTACAGCAAGACAAAAGTGCGTGCGCATGAAAATATGGCTAGAAAAGTACGCCAGGCCCCAGTGCAACTGTGGATCATTTGCCAGTTTGTTATTAAATACTTTTTCAAAATCAAGTACACGATATATGTATACCATATAAAAAATGATTCTGTTTTTGAATAACACTCTGTTGTTGTGGTCATTTTAGTGTGTGCATTTTAGTTTTTCTCAAAACTTAAAAATAAAAACCCTTATAATTTACATATGCATTATAAATCCATGTGAAGTTGATTTAATGTGGGAGTTACACTGTAGCAGAAACTGTTGATTTTAGAAGTATTTATTCCTTACAATTTCTAGTCTGTATCTCTCATATCTTGCGACTGTGTTGCTATCTTGATTGCTACAATCAATCTTTCACTTTTTTGAAAGTTTGGAACTGACTAAAGAATGTAGCCTCTGCCTTTTGAATTTCCAGTACTTACAGCAAAACCTCACATCGAACTGATTTAGACAGCTGCTTACATCGTTTTAGACAAACACAGACATCTATATTCCAGTTTCAATTCACAAGTGCAACCAAACGCAGACTCGCAGCAGGCAGAATAACAAAAAGATGATTTTTTATTATGATTAGGTTGAATGCTGACGTCCAAAGCCAAACGCCAAACACCAAAAAAAGAAACCCAAGCAGGCAAAACGCAGAGTACATAAGTGGAGATATGCAGATGTTAAGACAAAGACTAAAGGGAGGGACGGGACTATTTATACACAGAGGGCTAATCAGGGAAGAGGAAACAGGAGGGGAAGGAGACACAGCTGAACATAATCAGGACAATCACCAAGGGTGGAAGTAGAATTCAAAACAAGACACAAGAGACAACTAACTTTCAAAGTAATACAGGAAAACATGACAAAGAGCCCAACTAAATGCAGAGATGAGAAAACTCACAATGAACAAAATATAAAGGAACACTAGGGAAGCTCATAATAATGAGGAAATTAAATCAGATGAAATAAACAAAGAATCTAAATTTTAATAACAGGGGGTAAAAACTAAACAGAAACTCAAACCACTTTATATTAACTACAAAAAACTGATATCAAATCCAGGGACCGTGACACATATAGATAAATCTAAATATTGCAGGGTTTTGCTGGTTAGGAAGAAATACTAAACCAAAGAATAAAATGGTCACAAGAATGTATGTTAGATTGCATCTTCCTTTGAGATGTTAATTGATGGTTAGCCATTCGTGTATCTGTAATTTTAGACGTGCATTCGTTCAGGATGTAACATTACTGAGGTTGCCAGAGAGAGAAAAATGTTGATGAGGTGATGTTCATCTTCTGGATTTGGAGCTGACAGCCTGTGAGGGGGTTGAGTTCTTTCTCTGTGTGAGATGAGCATCTCTGAAATTGAAGCTAAGGAACCTCACCAGCCCACAGTCATGCTAACAATTCATCCTCATTTAGCTAATGAACATCCTCCTACACTTCCCATCTCTTTTGCCCCCCACCCACCCACCACCCAAGCCACCCACCACCCTCTCCATCGCTTTTCTTCTCTGCACTCCATCTCCCTTTCTGACAAACTCACTGTCTCCTCTTCCTCGCTGTCTTTGCCTTGTTCCCAACTCTCAGACTCTCTTGCGTGCTACATCTCCCTCCCTTTTGCTCAATTTCCAATCCCCTCCTCCACCAGTTCCTCTCGTAATGCTAATTACGGTAACATGAAATCATTAGAATAGCTATCACAATCTCTGCCATGGTAATTCCATAATCATTACTGTCTCTGCTTCCAGCCCTTGCAGCTACGAAGGAGTCATTGCAAGAGCTGGACTACCTGACTCCTTCTACACACAGCAGCAATTAGTAAAGCCTTATTGCCTGGGATCTATAGTACCAGTAAACAGTGGACTTTATGTCTCTGTGTCTGTCTACTTTACCCTCAGGATAGTGTCTCAACTGCTAGCCATCAATCTCAAAGCTATAGCAGAAGTGTGTTCACATACACACATCAGCTAAAGCAAATATTTGATTGCACAGGGTTTTCTTATTTTTGGAGATGGACAGGTGTATAAATGCTGCAGTTGAGATGAGGATATCTGATGTCCTGAAGCAAACATTGGCATTTTTAACAATAGCCTCTGCCTGAATTATGGAATATTTAAGCAAGATCTTCAATTGGGAAATCACTTGTGTAGTTTAGATGATCCCACTTGGTGTTATTTGGTGAAGTTCAGAAGCGGGTTCAGAGGAATTACAGTATTTATGGGTAGATTTCCTAGTGTTGAATTTGTATATTTTGTAGCTTGAGAAAGCTTGAAGAATGTAGTTATATTAAGTAGCAAAGACAGTGTCTATATATATATAACCTGTATATATTAGATTGAGATCAAATGTATATAAGATGGAGAAGTTGCATAATTCCAAACATATTACGGTGCAGCCAAACGTCTTGTAAAGAAATTGTATCTGCATTTGAACATAGGTAATCTGCTGATATATCTGTTTATTTTCTGTGTTTTCTTTCTGGTTTGTTAATGAGCTCCTGCCTTGTTTGTGTATGCCTTCTCTTTTACTCCATTAGGGGGCTAATAAGAATGAGAATACAGTAAAGTAATGCTGATGGATTGTTAGAAATAAATGCTGCAACACAGCATCTAAAATGATTACAAACATCAATGTCATTGTTAATCGAGGCTGAATATGCCAAAGTGTCACTCTGTAGATTTTGGGAATCTTTTTCCATAAGTACAGTTGTGATTTCATTTCAGGACTAATAGGTATAAAGAATTTATCTCTATACAGTCTCCCCCCTAGTCATTTACTGCCATTGTCACAGCTTCAAAGTGTGTGCGCGTGTGTTGATCTGCACAGATTAGTCTTGGCACTCTCGGATGCATTTATTTTTGGGCTGTTGTAGGAGACCCTTTTGCTTACTCACAAACACAAGCAGAGCCAGCAAAAAGATAACACAGGAAATTCAGTTTTGTGCAGTTTTATTTGGATTTCATGATATGTAATTGCCTAATTAATACATGCAAAGACTTGATTGCTTGATTAGTGGTGATTAGCTGATTGCTCAGATGAGGTTCTAGGAACAATGAATGAATACGCTTAGTGAATAATATCGCCTCGCTCAGACAAAGAACAACCTAATGTGCTTTTGGATATGCTGCAGTAGAGATGACCCCTCTCTCTGCATGTGTCCAGGCTGGCCATGATTCCGCATACATTACCCTTGAATCAAGGCAGCCAGAATGGCAGAATTTAAAAGAGGCTCCCTCCCACTGACATCTACTTGTATTTTTCACCAACCGTGGCTCTATGAAATTTCTTACAATCCAATTTACGTTTCATGAGGTGTCAGAGCCAAACACAGTGCAGGAATAATACTGTCAGCAGGAACACAAAGGTCACCTGTTGTGTGGACATAATGCGCAAATTCTGTCAGCTACGCAAACACACAGGAGCACACAGGAGAGAATAAACACAAACATGGGAGGACTGCAGCTTCATTATGACTGGCAGGTGTCTGTGGCACCGACAAATATGATGGAGCTTGCTATCATACATTAAAGCAGCAAGTCTCAGGTAATGCTACCTGACACATTGCTAGCACACCACTATTTTGACCATATGCTGAACGCTCATGGCTAAAGTTACTGCACGCTTGTCACATTACGTCTCTGATCCAAGGTCTGACATTGTGCTTCTCCTTCAGTCTCTCAGGTAATAATTGGTCTTGCGCTATAATCCTGGTGTAAACCTAGGCTCAGTCCCTGACAAGGGATTAAGATGACAATGTTGCCAAAAGTCATGCATACACACCGTCTCTCCCGCACTCTCTTCATCACAAATCTGGCCCTGTTGGAGCTCTCCTTTTTTTCTCTACACTACCCCTCACTCTTCCCCTCCACAAGGAGTCACACTTAGACAAATGCTTTCTCGTTATAGACAAATGCCACACATCAGTATTTATGACATGAAAACACCTGCTGACCATTCATCTATGTGTGGACTCCTCAGCCCGGTGCTTACACCAGGTAGAAGAGGATTAAAGGATGAGAGAAAAATAATGAAATGTGTTTTTTGACCTCCACAGGACATAGACAGGGAACAGCAGACGTCACACACTTGATTCTGATGTGGTTTATATTAAGCTAACTTTTACAAGACACTGATCCCCCTATTATTACCTTGAAGCTCTGGGCTTCTATAGGAGCACTGACAGGCTCAAAGTCCATTCTACTAAGCACGACATTTCCATTAGCTTGATAAAGGATGACATTTCAGTGATCTGAGGGGAGATATTTCCAATAATAACAATAAAAAAAGGATAGGGTAGAGAAAAGACATAAAATATTTTTAAAATATTGCATATGCTGTAGTAGTGTACAAAAATGAAAATCTTACTTTTTGTAAATATATGAATGAAATTAATGCATGAAAAAATCACATAAATATATGGATGACAAGTATAAGGTGCACCAAGTAATTTCTGACTTCTTCTTCCAGTGTTCCAGCTCACATTTGGGTATAAAAACAGGAATTCAGTTCAGTGAATTCAGATTTTTTTTAAACAATTTGACAGATTTCTAAACTATTTGTGTTTTCTTTCTCATTATTACACACACGACCCAGAATCAGGTAAGCAGAAGAACACAAAGAAAACCAACAATAATAGGACATTAAAAACAGATTTAAAAAAAAAGACAATAATATATTTAAGTTGTCTGAGGTGGTGCTGTGCTTCTGGTGACTGGCTGACTTTTCTCAGCTTCAAACTGGTACTTTAAGAGAAACATAAAACATAATTTTTTAGAGAAATATTGTGTTATTCTATTAAATTAACACTGTCTGCTAACATTACACACAGGCAGGATTGCTAACATTAACAATATTTTTTATTAGCATTAGCCTCTAACCACTACCTTAACAATAACAGATGGATAATGTGACTGCAAGGTAACTGCTAATAGTTAAACAGCTAACATAAACATGTGTGCTGGCCACGTTAACAATTATGATTCAGTATTGTTGAAACAGGAACCTTGCTGTCCTCTCGAAATTGTTGCTCAGTGTTGTTAAAGTCAACTACTGTTCAGCTGCTAGTGGTGGGAGGGGCTGTGTGAAGTTGTGTGTCGACTAGGGGAGGTGAAGATGGCACTGTTGGTATTGATACTGTTGCTAAAGAGTATCTAATCCAGTAGTAATTTCTAGTATCAATCAGTGTCTGAGTATTGACTTTTTTTTATTACCCTACAGTCACAGATGATAGGGTGGCCCTTCCACTTGATCAGCTTCTCTTTTGCATTGTCTCAATTACAACTTCAGGCATCCTCAGAGCCTTATAATAGATGGATCATCCACCATACTACAGTCAGCACCTAGGCTGCTCTGTGAGTGCCTTGCAGTTTGCGAGTCCTTGTCCTGCCCCGCTTCCTCCCACAGCCCCTTGCCCAACACTTTTTTCAACACTTTTTTCCCCCAGTTGTGAAGTTGCACTTTAATGCAAATGGTGGTGTTGGGCGAACATCAACTACATTGCATTATTTTTAGAGATTGTGCTTACTGGTCCAGGATGTTTTGAACTTAGAAATGCTGCTCAGTGGAATTTAATGCAGAGAGGTTAATGAAATGTGTCAGTCCACTGCACTGACAAGCCTAAAAAAAGATGTCTGAAAACTATGACAAGACAAAGCAGTCAAGGGGGATTGAGCGACAGTGTGGCGGGATAGTGATGCAGACTGGTCCTCATTTGACCTCACACTAGATTCTGTGTGTGTGTGCGATATGTTTTTAATAAAATGGAGAAAAAAATAAAGTAAAACCAAATGCTTCCTTCTTGCCTTACACCACCAAAAGAACTTGTGTTGAGGTATGCTCTGTCACTGATGCTGTGCCAATGTTTCTCTCAAAGACATACAGCCAAGGGCAGCATGGAAGAGGGGAGGCAGGCGCAAAGCAACAAGAAGGGAGTGGTTCTGGCACAAGGATCATAATAATAAGGTTTTCAAGTCCTCCCTCAGCATGTGAGGGAAACATGAAAACAGAGTCGACCAAAACCCCTTTTCACCCTGCAAAGAACAAATAAATCTTAAAGGCGCCATACATTTTCTCCTCCGAATTTCTACAATGTGACAAAATAATAGCAGCTAATTTTTAACCACCATTTTAATTGTATTCAGTAAATTATGAGCACACACACACACACACACACACACACACACACACACACACACACACACACACACACAGGTATCTATAACATGCCACAGAGAGAGCAACCATTATTGGATGAGAGTATCAGAGGAGAGCGCTCCTTTCCACCCTCTGCTCCTCTTGCCTTGAATTCCAGGGGGAGGAGAGTCATTGATGCCTACTTGACCTGTCAGGTTTACATATTCATAAGGGGACTGAGAAGATGGATATGGCCTGATGTCCCATTTGCTCTAACTTAATTCTCCCTCTCTTGCTTTCTTCCACTCTCTCCCCCTCCGTCTGTCTCCCCCACCTCCTCCACTACTCTACTACCACAACTACCATCCCCACCCCCCAGGGTGCACACACAGGCTTACACAGCAGGAGGTGAGGGTGACAGACAGCAGGGCTCCTCCAGTCAGACTGTTGCCAGTCAGTGCATGTCAGCACAGTGCACTAGCAGGCAGCAACACAATGAAGGTCACATGAGCAATGATGCCTCTGTGCTACTCACGTATGGTCTTTTAGTTGGACTCTGTCATATAGTAACGACTTTCCTGTGTTTTCAGTAACAGCACAGGGATTTTTATTTGCACTTTTGTATGTCTGAAACTGTCTAATTTCATCCTCTTTTGACATTATAAATATATCTGTATTAAATTCAGGGATAAAGATGTTCAAAATTGTATGATGAACAATAAAAGAAAATTACAAATTATTTAAAATGGTTTCCATGTTACATATAAAATATATGAGATTCATATATAACCCCTTTTTCCATAAAATGAAACAAGGAGCTCTTTCTAAGTACTGTTATGATGGCAAGTGCACATATTGTTAAAGATTGAAATTGGGTTGTACGTGATTAAATGCAGTTTTCGCTGAGGCCTGGAAGAACGGTTGGCCACAGAGATATCAGCTTTTACATTTCTTGTTTTTCTACAGTTGGAGAGAGGGTCCAGAAAGGAACTTAAGAAACTGAAGGGAAGTGAGAGACACTAAACAAGCATGCATAAACCTAGAGGCAGAGCATAAGGAAAGATTGCGTGTCGTGGCTTGGCATAGTAATGGTTGCAGATTGGTGGGGGAGGCGGAGGCCTATAACTCAGCATGATAATAACCGAGGCCAGAGACCATAGCTCACCTTACTGTAGCTCTACCACAGTCCACCTTTGCAGTGTAAACACCTCTCATATGCTCTCTGGACTCATGTGCTTCTCACACCTCTCATCCCAATTACAGTTCTCACTATCCATCAGTGGGCAGACGAGAGAAGAGACGCTGTTGATGTGCCTTCTCTCTCACAAGCTTAATGGGAGTTTGGCCAGTGCCAGCTTCCTCTTGGCTGATTCAACCACTAAGATCCAACAATATACTTTAAACAGTAGTGGTGGTCAGTAATAAAAAGGGAAAAAAAAATCTTGGCAAAGCCTTACTTGAATGTTATTCTGCAGAACATTCTGCAGAATAATCTTGAGAAATTTGATGCTGTGCTTATGCAAAGGAAGTGTTTTTCCACTAGCTCATTTATTCGACAATTACATCGACTACTGTTTACTGCTACTTTGCAGAATAAGGTTTTACATTTACAGTACATCTGATCAGCAAATAAAATGTTATGGTCTCAGTATTGATTTCAATATGTACTGAAGTCAGGCAGTGGTATTAACTTCTGCAGAGGGAAGACATGGTTGTGTGGGTCACAAAACACAAAATAACATTACTTCTTTTCATCCTCTAACCTTTACCAAATGCCTATCGTTGTACCCATGGCAATTCAGGTCCCCTTACTTTAATGAAAGGCTGATTTCAACCATTCCCGCTCCTTAATCTCCTTTTCATTCCTAAACCTAATCAAACTTTAATCACAGCATTTTTACATCAAAAACCTGAGGTACAGATGGGTACAAAATATGAAGATATCTTGCTGATGCAGGCCATCAGAACTGAGAACTCAGAGTAAATACTTAACAGGTCACAAAACCTTTTGAATTCCTTGAATATATTTTCTTCTTCATCATTTGAAAAAATAATCGTTTTTTTCTTTTTTTTAAACATAACACAAACGGAGTGTGTGTTCACAATAACACACAGTGCTATAAAGATATCTTCAGAGAGAGCAACTAATACACACAAACACCCAACCTCCTATAAAAGATATTTTAGCATACCTCAGCTGATAATAATAACCCTCTGGAGAGCTACATTAGACCATTATAGTCCTAATGGGTTTTTGTCACTCAACACTGCCTGTTGATGTGTATGCAAACAGCCCTTGTGTATTTTAGTGCGCCTAAGGTTCCTGTGGGAGCTCCCTGTACGTGCCTTCTCAATGCCATAGCCAGGATGGATGGCACCTCAATTGAATAAAGAAGCTCACTGCTGCACAATACAGCCAGCGTGGTGAATTCACAATGAGGACTGGATTTACACCCTGCGTCTGTGTGTCTGAATTAGCATTTCGTACCCCCTTCACTCTGCATGTGCACGTCTGTTTACGTGTGCATGTCGGTTTCATCACCAACTAGGACCTCACCATAAACCGCAAGTCCCCAGTGGAAAAATATTGGTCTTGTTATTGAGCGGTGTCCATGCTTTGGCGGATCATAGCCCAAATAATGAAAGAAAGGATGAAAAAAAGGAGAGGGGTTGTCTTCAGCGCTATCAGAAATATCCTGCTCGCTTTGGGTGTGGCAGGGGGAAGTTAAGTATACTAAGAAGCTTAAGATATTGGAACAACAAAAGCAAAAAAGGAGTGAAGGCACTAACTTGCAGTCAGCACTTCTTTAGAGGCACAGAAATATAAGGGGATTCTGACCAGGCAAGAGAACACGAAGTTAGTATTCAGGCAGACTACAAAATCCGCCCATGCTTGCTTAACATTCATAATATTGTTCATGCCAGGCAGCAGTCATAGTTGATGTCTTTGTTTGGGAGTTTTGTCATTTGGGAGAGAAAATTTGCTCCAAACTTGAGCAAAGATTGTTTTGAAAGCGCTTCCACGGCAGCGGTGAGGGAACGAGGAGGGACAACACTAATTCCACACCTGCCATCAATATTGCTCCCGATTTCCGTGGCTTCATCACATTTACCACAACAATAACCTTGCAAAAGGCTAATTGCACACTTCAAAAGTGTCTGCTCCTCTGAAGATTTCTGTGTCTGTCTCAAAGGGCAGGATGTTCGGCAAAACAAAAAAATAGATGCAAAATTAGCAATAATGAGAATGTTTGGGTATCTGTGAATGTATCTTCACACACTAAGCTGGCGGTTCTCTGCATTATTCTCACTTACAAACAAGTGACCAAGAGAATGAGGGGATCGATTTGTCTCAGTCTGTTTCTGGTGTGAATGGATCCCACATTCCTTATCTCGTCAAAACACTGAAACTCCCTGTCTGCTCTGAGCGCAGATGCTTCCATTATTTGCCTATGAATCAGTATTTAGGGAGGGGAAAAAGCCAGCAGAATACGGTATTATCTGAGTAGAAAGACTGCGTGGTATTAACCAGCTGGAAAGACTGTTGTGCTTGTGTGTTTTTGTTTGTACGCACTCATGTGGACTTGCACGCATGTGGTGGAAATTGCAAGCTGAATGAACAAGAGGCTCGGGAACAAGTTGATTAAGTGTATATGTGCAGAGCCCGTCCAAGGAATTTCTGACCAAATAAATAGAGCAACAACACACACACACACACACACACACACACACACACACACACACACACACACACTTCCACAGTGTACACTACAAAGCTAAGATAGCACTCTGAGTCAAGCCTCCAGTCTCCCTCTTCATCTCCTCTTCTCACCACTCTCCTTCTTTTCCCCCTCTCTGTCTCTTTCTCTCCATCTGTGTCAGTGGAGGTTGCTACGACTCAATCAGGCTCACAAAGACGCACAGGAGCACCTACTCTGTGTCTGCCTTCACCCTCACTCAGAAGTAAGTCACTTTTCTTTTCTTTTTTTCCTTTCTTCTCTCTTCCCCTCTCTCCACTGAGCGCGCATTTGCTTGTCCGATAAAACAGAAGAGGTGAGACGGGGATGTCATACAGTTCGTCACTCTCTCTCCCGCTCTCTGTTCTCTTTACTCCTCACTCCCTGTTTGCTATCTCTTATGACTAGCTCGTGCTCAGACTGATGAACAACCCATCTATATTCTATAGAGATTACAGGGGCTTTGTGAAAGTGAAGGCAAGGAGATAGTCCTGTGAAATGTAAACAGGGGGGAGACATTGATTTGCTTGCTGAACTTAGTGTGTGTTTTTTGTTTTTTAATAATTTGTCTGTGTGTCTGAATTGGTGTGTGCATGTCATGAGTCTATTTATCTGTCTGCCTGTTGATGACTTTTGATTACTTACTTGCCCCCGACACTCAGAATGTGCTACATTAATTCTGCTCTTTCCTAGGCGCAGTGCATTAAGATGCCCAGCAAGTCACAAATGAGATTTTGTTACATTAAAAATGAATGTCCAGGAAAAAGTAGCAGCACTTACATGCTGGATAAGCATAGCATCATCTATCAAATTGTTCATACTGCGTTTTGCATGTTTTCTTTCCTTCTTTTTTAAAAAAAAAAAAAAAAGGCTTTGTCTCAGTGGTTTAGTGTCCTGCTGGCTACAAGGACGGCCTAATCAGGCAGCAATTGGCAATGCCGCAGGAGTACAGTTTCTGCATCTCACTGATTATTTCATTGACTTATGGTTGTGATGGCTGGCAGCCTATCAATGCAAAGTAATTACAATAGGCCACAGTGAAGTTGAATAATTGATGTGCTTTTTGGAGCTGATGTTTGCTGAAAAACCTATCTGCCTCAAGTCCCGTCAGTAGTTTATCACGGGGTGAAAGAGGGGAGAGTGCAGAAGAGTGCCAATGCTTAGTGTTGTAATAATGATGCTAGTCTGGGCCTGTCAGCACCAGGAGAGCTGGGAGTTAGCTCCCAAGTTGGTTGCAGCTCAGCTATCAGCTTTAGCTTTGCCCTCGATCAATACCTGGAAGAGGAATAGCTCCGAGCAAAAGACACTCCCAAACTTTCAGACTGTCGATCAGGCTCCTGTTAAGAGTGTCAGCCATGCATGATGGCTCCTTGCTGCTCTCTATTATATGATTAGTGACAAGGTGAAGTGTGTTTTGTGGCTGTGAGTGCGAACTGTAACAAACTGGGATTACAGTAGCTGTGAGTAGCTGTTTAAATGGAAGACGTGTCACAAAAACAAGTTGGAGCCCTGTCAGTGGAGGTGTGTTATTTCTGGTACAGGTGAGCCAGTGGAAACAACACAAGCAGGGTGAGTATTCGATTCATGAGTTTGAAAGATTTGCAGCTGCACTGTACAAAATTGAACAGGGTTTTTTTTTATACGACAAATCAAGCTTTTACAACCCTGGAGAGTTATCAAGACGTTATTTCTCTTTCTTCTGTCGCAGGTTAAAGCAGGATAAACAGAATATATCAGATAGGCCTCCGCGGTGCCTTGCAGCACATTGTGTTGGAACCTCTAAGCTGATCCATATTTAACTTCTTTTGCCAGATGGCCGCGCATTTTCTGTATGTATTCATATTTCTGCCATCACTGTGCCAACACAGTGGTTTTATTTAAACAAATGGGAAGGTTCATGCAGCGACTGTCTGACTGAATATAGCCCGACACTGCTAGATGTCATCTGTGGTTGTCTGGTTTAAACCATTTAGTGATTCCTTTCAGAGGTAGAAACCAACAGTGACTTGATTTTAATCCCTTTTGTTTTGTTAAGGTCACGGATTTGTACTCGTGGACTTCAGTTTATCATTTTCTGCAGTATTTCAGCAAGCACAACAGGAAGTAAAAACAGTGCACAGCATTCAGCTCTGACCGTTGTTAATTCATATTTTGTGGTTATTTGTACAAAACCAGCCTGCGCAAAAACTTGAAACAAGATTAATATCTCAGCAGCCTTTTATTTATTTCCAAACTTCTCAGGTTGTCATATTCTGTGGCCTTTGCGGTCTTTGAACATGCTTTCAATGACACTCTAATGTACTGTGAATCAAAGCTGCACTAAAAACAGCACTCTCAGTCTCCACTGAGGGAGACTCCATTTCTCGTCACATCAGTATAGTTAGCTCACTTTGAAAAGTGCACTTGTCAGCAGATAATCTTTTTTTTTTTTCTGAACATGGAGAAGGTTTTTATTTGGACTTTTCAAAATGATTTCTGCGTTTGCTAGTGAACAAGTCACAAAGCAGCATAGTTTTTGTTTTNCTCATACTCATTATAAACCTCTTCCTCTATGTCTGGTTCTAATGATGGGTCCACATAATGTACGCCCCTTTGGGCATTCAATGAGAAAACAAGATAAGGATAATATTCATCCTGAAACAGGGCAACTATGATAAGCCTGGATTAGAATGGCATACTTCTAGCAAACCCTTGTTTTCCTCTGCTTTTCTGTACCATTCATGTTGTTTTTGTGCCAGACATAGGTCCCTGACAGTGGTTTTGCTACCATCTACCATGATGGCTCTTCTTTTCATGAGGCGAATAATCTCCCTTTTTGCTTATTTGCCAAGGCTTGGCTCAGACTCTTGGTCAGTCTGCCGCTCTCCATGTCTCTCTTTCCTTCCCATACTCTATCTCGCTGCAGTGCCCACAGGCCCCAGAGCCAAACTCCACCCTGACTCACTCACACAGCATCCATTATGTATGGGCCAAAAATTGAAGAATAACAGGCTTGGGGCAAAGAAGTAAAACATAAATAAAATACAACAAATTTAGGGAGAGAAAAAGGAAGCAGCAGTGGTAATATCTATATTTGATATGTGGTCTGAATATGTATACCTTTTCAGCATTAGAAGGCTGATATTAGTGAAGATTATGTCTAAGATTATCCCACTCTTGTGACTGCAAGTGGAATGTAGTGAACACACAATGGATTTCAAATGTTCAAAATAAAAGATGCTTACTGGTCTAAAACTGTATTCATCTAATCACATCTCCTTTGTTTCGTGGTTCTTGGCCCCGACCTGCTTTCCTACTGCAAGGATCTCGACCGCACCACTTCTCATTTGGCTCTCATCTTATGCAGAGATTCCACAACCACATGACCCCTTTTACCCACAACAAGAGAGGAAGCTTATACTGGCTATAAGGTGCGGAGTCAAAAGTGTCCTCATTTGGTTGAAAAATGAAAACGCCATGCATATTCATGCAAATCGGAAATTTGAATTAATTTACAATGCAAATTGTAAACAAGCACGACTTTATTTGGACGAATGCTCATTGCATATATGAGAGAATTCTAATAACTATCCTCCACAGCAAGCTGAAATGCTTTCTCTCTAAAGCACATTAACTGAGATCTCTGACTGAATCAAGGAGTTCTTTGTCAAAAAAAAAAAATCCTGTACGGAGAAATGGATTTTGTGTCTGTTCCTCTTCTCATCCACACAAAGATTAGGTTATAAGGTCTCTTCTCTTCCATTTTTTATCAGACAAAAACACTGACTACAAGGTTTTCTTCTCATCAAGGAAAATACCATCCTCCTAATACATTTTCTGATACTTTTTTTTTTTTTAAATCCTCATGGTGCTCCAACATGCTGTGTCTCCAATTTAAGCAGGTCTTTTTCTAGGGAATAGAAATGACATTTCCTTTTCATAGGGCAACTGTAGGAAGGCGTGCAGGTAGCCAAGCATGTGAGATAATGATTGCAAGCGTGCAAACACACACACACACACACATTTACCTGCAATCGTTTGCCATTATGGGAAAAAAAATGAACAGTATATTAAATCATTTACCTCTGCTTCATATCAGTAAAAGCATTCAGGTGTGGTTTATGATTCCGCCTACCCTATCTGCTCCCTAATGACACAAACTGACCTTAAAGGACCAGCGTTGACATGTTGAAAAAGATACAAAAGGTTGAACATTTCAAATAAAGAGGAAGCAAAAAGGGTAAAATTACTACTTCTAAATGAGTCAGTTAGTCTTTCTCAGCACCTGCCTTCCTCTGCCGCCACATGCTCAGTCAGCAGATTAGCCACTTAAAATGCATTGGGCTTTCTTTCCAAAGGACCTATTGTTTGTAACAAATGAAACCTAGTAGCTATTTATTGCATGAACTAGAATATGTATGAACAAGTCCTTTTCCTCTAAAGTCATTTTTATGCATGACCTCTGGTCAAAAATCAGTGCATTGATGGTGTCACTGCTGCCAACAGTGGATGCAATCATACACTACAGCAGTGGCAGTTTAATGTACGATCTGACCTGATTTGGATGTTTGTGTTCTCACATACAGTAAAAGCTGAAGTTATGGGTTTAGCAAAATGCGTGAAAATATCTTCAGAGAGTTTTATCACATCTTTGTTCCATTTACAGAAGCTGAGCAGAATCTGGATGCATTATGAAAAGTCATCCAAAATTTTTTAACTAGTTTGAATAGGAAATGGCAAAAGAAGGTTACAAAAAAAAGCTCAATACTGGAGAGCACTGGGGACTAGGACTTGTATAATTAATGCCCTTGCATATGGCAATGTGCAATAGATCTTCTTTAATAGGCACACATTGTGAAATACATAATGGAAGGTGGTTTAGCACAGCCTCCCAGTCTACCATTTAAAAGATTGGTAGAATAAAATTACATTAGCATATTTAAACTATCTGTGCTTGTGGAATAAAGGTGTCATAAAACATTTATAACCACACCAAATATGTCTGTAACACATTACAACTCACTACAGCAGAGAGGGCTCACTTTCAAAGAGCAGTCTGATTACTTGCATCCCTTTATTAAGACAAGCACAGCTACATGTAGGCCAAAGCCAAACAAAAATGCTTTATTTAACCAACGAAATGATGCATAGTATTTCACATTTACATGTTTCACTGCTATAAAATTTTTTTAGTGTAGACATAATTGTGCAGGATGCATTATGTGTTTCGATGATGGGCCTTTTCTGTGGCACAATGGAGCCACGTCAGCAGCATAGACTTTAAAACATAAACATGGCCTCCACGTCTAAAAAGTGGAATTTCTTGTTCAGGCTAGCAGGGGCTGCCGTTTAGAGTAAAATAGACAACAATTATTTAATGCCTGGATGCATTATGATTGCTGACATATGTCATATATCTCAATCAGATCCACCTCTCCCTGGTGATGACTGGTTTAAAAAAAACTAAGATGTTCATGGTAGTTCACAGACCAATGGGTGACTATGGTCAATAATAACTTTAATCTATCTAGGCATATCTAGTCTGGGGTAGCTGTGCTGGCTGATAAGCTGACCAGCTGGAAACAGGAGGCACCGGAGGCCCTGCAGTAGGTGGAGAAGGTGAAGACAGCATCAGAAAAGTCAAAGTGATGCTGCCGAGGGCTGAGGCCTCAGGAGCAGCACTACATCTTATCTCCTGCTGCCTCTCAGCAGACCTTCAGCCCTGATTCGGATGCAGGTCATTTAGAGCACAGAGGGCCGCTCTCAATCAAAGCAACTGGCCTCCCTGAATCTTCAGAGATCCTGCTTTATATGAGGAGAAATGTCAGCGATGGTGCCATTGCTCAAAGGTTTACGCTGTTGATGGAAATTTAGCAATTTTTACTGTTTCAGAGAGTTTGTGATTTCTGTATCTGTCTGCCGAGACAGATACAAGACAAAACATGCAAGGTGGGACTAGAGAAACTCATTTGTTTGAATTTCATATTCTTTGAGGCACAAATCAGAATCTGTTTGTACATGTAAACAAACTAAAAATATATATTTGATCCCAAAACTTTGCTTTTGTTGTTTGAACAATGACTAATTTGTCATTTTCCCATATAATGCCACTTACTGGTGGTTTTCATTTAGATTTTAACCTTTTTTCAAGCTGTTTCCTCTTCAAAAACTGCCATTACAAATGGTTAAAAAAAAGTTCAATGATAAGGAAAAAATAAAAATAAATAGATGTAACAAAAATTGAATTTGCTCAATTGGGATTTTGAGGTTTTTTAAGTGGGCCACAGCACTCTTGACTTTGGGAACCACTGCACTAGAGGACATTAGGCCCTCTGGCCGCCCTCATGAGGCTTTCCATTTGTTTGGTCAGAGACATTCACACCAGTGGCCTGCTGAAGGTCATTCTGTGGGGCTCTGGCAGTGCTCATCCTGTTCCTCCTTGCACAAAGGAGCAGATACCAGTCCTGCTGATAGGTTAAGGACCTTCTACTGTGCTGTCCAGCTCTCCTAGGATAACTGCCTGTCTTCTGGAATCTCCTCCATGCTCTTGAAACTGTGCTGGGAGACACAGGAAACCTTCTGGCAATGGCACATATTAATGTGCCATCCTGGAGGAGTTGGACTACTTGTGCAACCTCTGTAGGATCCAGGAATCACTTCATGCTACCAGTGACACTGATCAGTTTCATGTAATACAACACTAATGAAAAAAAACAGTCAGAAACAATGAGGAGGGGAAAAATGTCAGTATTCAACTGTAAAACCATTCCTGTTTTGGGGGTTGTCTCATGGTTCTGCCTCTAGTGCACCTGTTGTTAATTTCATTAATACCAATGCAACTGAAACTAATAAACAACCCCCTCAGTTACTTAACTGACCAGATCAATATCCCAGAAGTTTAACTGATGCTATACTCTGATTAAAAAGTGTTACTTTAATTTTTCTGAACGCTGTACATTTCAAAATGTTTTTATTTTAAAATGGAGTGTGGTATTCCGTAGGCATTAAAAAGAGCTTTCAAGACAGACGTCTGCATGTTGTAGTTGTGAACTGACCCCAGGGGGCAGTGTATAAACCATGCGGAACAACTGGCAACGTGGGACTCTTATTCTGTTTGTGCTGTTGTTGTTCCTTAAGCTTAGCCACTTCCACGGAGAGGACAGCAGTAACAACATACAAAGAACTTACTTTGTAATAAAACCAAGTATTTATAACAACTTTAACTCTCCACTGCAGCCACTGCCTGTGCTTCTCATGGGTGCTTTTAATCATCTTTAATGGGTGTTATTTGTACTCCCTGTTCTTGGTGAAGTCCACTCACAGTTGCTTTCCTTTTCAAGACAAATTTTGAACCAACAGTCAGATTCAACCTACGACCTTATTGTCGCTTTTGGAAAACTGACAATCCCTCTGTCCACATAGCCCAGAAAGGGACGTCAATGCAGGACCATAAATCCTGCATTTGAGGGACTACACGTCTTCCTGAAGATCTTTTTTCAGCATCACCCTGGACCCTTGCCACCACCAGTGATGTCTCCCTGAATGTATTTTCCCATCTGCATGTGCACACAAGAAGCTGTAAAACTATTAAAGGCAGTGCATTTGTGCTGTTTATTCGATATTGCTGTGAACACCACTACTTTAAGCCACCTGGGTAAACAGGTTATTGCCATATCAATCATTTACAGCGACATCGAATGGTTGAGACCACAGACAATATTGACCAACAGACTGACAGAGATTAATGCTGCTGCACATAAACAGACCTATTCACCACCTCTTCTACCTATCCCTTTCACCAGACACCATCTATTCTTTTCTCTTCTGTTCTCCCAGCTATCTGTTTTCTCCTGTAGTCTTTGTGTCATTTATTTTCTATTCTGTTATTTTTCATTCTCCACTTTCTCTTCATCTCCTTTTGCCATCTTTTTTTTCTTCTTCCAGCAAGAACGAGAACAAAACCACGTCTGTCAGCTGAGACTTAAGTTTGACCCTTTAAGCTGTAGAAAATTGGATTATATTAGGCATTAACAAAAATATGAATAGAAAAAAATAATGACTGTAATGTCTGATAATTTACTCCACTGGAAACCAGCTCATTTGGCTGAAAAGACCTCAGAGGTAAAAAAGGTCACAACTGATTGACATAACAATCCAAAGTTACTAATTAAGTCATGGAAGAGGTGGTGCAGTGGTTCAGCCGCATTTTTAATCACATTCAAATCCATGTATACACAAAAAGGCATACATACCAAACATCTAGAGAAAACTGTGCCATACTAAAATATGTGTGAACACAACAACACCTTATGACACAAGCATGATAATTGAGACAAAATAAAGCATAATTCGTGTCATGAGCAAGCAAAGTGAAGCAAAAAGTACAATGAGTCAGTCATTTCTGCAAATGTGTCGAGAGAAAACTTGTGTGTATGTAAAACTAATGTATTGCATACACACAAATACTGAAACCTTGGCTGTCTTAGAAAATTTAAACACAATATTTGACCTAGTATAAATAATTTTAATGATGATAAATAATTTTTCCCCCTTTATGTACAGCTGTTCAAAACAATGTAAACCAAACAAAAAAATGTTCATATGCAAGAAATGATAGTGTAAATAACACTAAATATTAACTAAAAAGGTGTAGGCTTTAAGGTTTTTCTTTAAATTATATCATATTCTGGAAAGCAAATATATCACTGCAAAGTTTTACCAAGTTCAAACAAAAACAGATGACAAACAAACTTCCAAATACTTTATAATACAAAAATACTTCAAATGCTTAAAACTACATTCAAGAATTTCCCAGATTCTGGGAATATAATCAATCTTATTTTATCTTGCCATTCATTCAAAATGACCTCCATCTTTGCTGGATCTCATCACAGGCTAATTTATTGGCAATATCCCACAGATGGATATTCTTTACATAACCA
>JASGAU010340876.1:0-21785 GCA_030220045.1 Australoheros facetus
TGCTCATTGCCTCTGGCTTTCTGGACTCTTGCCCTTTGGCCGTGGGGCTCTGTCTAGGGTCTCCCTCCTTCCTCCTCTGGGGTGTGCATTCGGTTGCCATTGGGATGTGTGGCCTCAGGTCTTCTAAGCTCCTAGTGGGCTGTGGATGGCCTGGATCCCCTGGGTCCTTTCCTATTTGCCTCTGGATCGCGGGGGGCATTGTTGCAGTTCTTACCCTCACTGAGTACATTCCAAGTACTCAGAGGCGCATACACACATTACTGCAAACAGCAAATTGTGTGTATGTGTGTATATGTATATGCAGTTGTATAGACATGTGAATGTATGTATGTATGTATGTATGTATGTATATCTTTGAGTATTTTTCTTTCCTTTCTCCCCTTTGTCCCCCGCCCCCCGTTGTTTTGTTTTTTGTTTGCTTTTTTTTTTCCCTCTTCTCTACCCCTTTCCTTATTGCCTGTCAGGCCTGGCATAAATAACTAAATAAAAAATAAAAATACAAACATTAACAAGAATAGCCTATAGGAAACTTAGAGCTGTTCTTGTAAAAGCAAATATGTTTGGTACATCATTGCATTCGGATCATCGTTCCGATTGTGAAAACAGCCAGACGTGACAGGCTTAAAAAAAAGAAAAAAAGAAAAAAAAAGAAAAAAAGAAATCTGGCATAATTTATTAAACCTCCCAAAACATGACCACCCAGGGTTGAGACCAGGAAGCAGAGTTGCAGTCTTATACACCTCTCTGCAGCTTCTCTTCTCTTATCATTCTCCCCAAAACCCCTATCCCCATAGAGATGGTGCCTGCTCCCGGACCACCAAAAAACAAACCAAAAATCAGCAAAAAACAACTTAGGCATAAAAATGTAAAAAGAAAAAAAAACAATATAGCATCCTCAAATGCACCAAAGCGTAAGACAGTTTAATGTGGATTATTAAACATTTGGTCTCTCTTCTAAGTCCCTGTTAGGAAATGATTTAATAATTGATCAACATATTGATGTATTCTGTCAGAATGCTTGAACCACAGGTTGAGGAGGAGGAGTAGCAGCAATTTTCCACTACAGCTTATTAATTAATCAAAGACCCAGACAGAGTTTTAATTCATTTGAAAACCTGACTCTTGGCTTTGTCCACCCTAACTGGAAAATTCAAAAACCTATTTTATTTGTTATTATCTCTCATCCAACTGTCCTTACTCAAAGTTCCTGTCTGATTTCTCAGACTTTCTATCTGATTTAGCACTCAGTTCAGATAAAATAATCACAGTGGGTGATTTTAACATAAATGTAGATGCTGAAAATGGCAGCCTCAGTACTACATTTAATCTATTATTAGATTGTGCTGGCTTTTCTCAAAATGTAAATGAGCCCATTTCAATCATACTCTGGATCTTGTTCTGATGTATGGTATAGAAACTGAACATTTAACAGCCTCCCCTGAAAACCCTCTTTTGTCTGATCAATTCTTAATAACATTTACATTTATTTTAATGGATTACACAGCAGTGGGGAATAAGTTTTATACCGTAGAAGTCTTTTTGAAAGTGTTATAACTAGGTTAAAGGATCTGGGAACGGTTTATTTGAAGGGTTTCAGTCAGGTTTCAGAATTCATCACAGAAACAGCATTAGTGAAGGTTACAAATGATCTTATTGCCTCTGACAGTCATCTCTGCGTTTGTCCTGCTAGACCTCAGTGCAGCTTCCAATATTGTTGACCATAGCATTTTAATACAGAGCATGCCATAGTTATTAAAGATACTACGCTGCAGTCGTTTGAATTATATTTATCTAATAGACTCCAATTTGTTTGTGTATATGGGGAGTCTTCTTCATGCACTAAGGTTAGTTATGGAGTTCCACAAGGTTCTGTGCTAGGAACAATTTTATTTACACTATACGTGCTTCCCTTAGGCAGTATTATTAGAAACCATTGCATGCACTTTCATTGTTATGCATGTGACACCCAACTTTATCTATCCATGAAGCCAGATGACACACATCAATTAGTTAAACTGCAGGAATGTCTTAAAGACATAAAGGCCTGGATGATCTCTAATTTCCTGCTTCTAAATTCAGATAAAACTGAAGTTATTGTACTGGGCCCCACAAATCTTAGAAACATGGTGTCTAACCTGATACTTACTTTGGATGGCATCACCTTGGCCACTGTGGCCCCTTTTCCACTGACCGGGTGCCAGTGTCGGTGCCGGTGCCAGTGTTCGAACCGTTCAGCGTTTTTTTCCATAGCGAACGCACTTAATGCTTGGCCAAAAAACAGGTTCAACTCCAGAATTTAGTTTCTGTTTCCCTGACTTTGTAAGTTCTGTAATGTTAACAGCCACAGTAAAGGCTCATTGTCTGGTTTCTGCTAGTGAAGTGACTCCTTTTACAAAGGAAGATAAAAATATGATATTAGAAAAATACAAAGAGGTCATTTAAAAGCATCACAGGGGTGGGTGTAGGAAGGTCAGCGGTTCGATTCCTGGCTACTCCAGGCTGCATGCCAATGTATCCTTGGGCAAGATACTTAACCCCAAGTTGCTCTTCTATGTAAGCGTTGGAGTGTGAATGTGTGTAATAAAAGCACTTAGCTTAGTTAATCATGGAAGTGCTTGTGTGAATGGGGTAAATGTAAACATGTTGTATAAGTGCTTTGAGTGCTCAGATAGAGTAGAAAAGTGCCATATAAGAACTAGTCCATTTACCATCACACCTGGCATGAGTTTGTAGAACAGGAAAAGCACTGTACAATGGTATAGTAATAAAAGTGCTAAATGAATGTGAAGTCCTTTGGTCAGGAAAACTGGAGAGTATTAAAGGCCAGCAAAAATGCAAACTCTAAAAGTTAATAGATTTATCAGAGTCACAGCTGTGTCATTAAGACACTAGATAATCTGGCAATTTAGTATTACATGTTAGATACGTAAAAAAATAAAATTGCCCTTTTCTCTCAACTGCAGCCCTGACGGTCTTTAACAATCTGAGAGCAAGTAAACAAAAAATATAAAAACATTATTTAAATATAGGCTTAGTCTATGTCAGGGGTCGGCAACCCGTAATCCGGAAAGAGCCATTTGAACCTGGTTTACATGGAAAAGCCGCAAATACTAGCGGAAGCCAGTAGCGGTTACTGCGAGTGACGCATATATTGAGAAACTAAAATAAATAAATAAAATGATTTTATTTTAATATATTAAGATCACACTAATGTTCCAATTTAAAACTACAACAAAAACCGAACTGAGAAAAATAAAATGCACTTCAACTGGATACTTATAATTTACTTCCGCGAGCCGCACAGAGCCGCAGATTAAGCCTGGATGAGCCGCATGCGGCTCCGGAGCCGAAGGTTGCCGACCCCTGGTCTATGTAATATAAGGTCCACATCTAGAAAGAGGTTTCAGGATCATATATTGAGAAATACATAACAATAAAATATTAAAATTATTTACAGCCAACAGAAAAAAAAGCCCAAACCAAAACAAACCAACAAACAAAAAACAAGGAATGAAGTTGGTTCTATCGGGGAAAAACAAATACTTAATAATAATATTCCAGGATTGGCAATTGGCATGATAGCATCACACAGCGGCTGCAGATTTGTCTGCTGTACATTCATGATGCACATCTTTCACTCCATCACATCCCAAAGGTGCTCTTTTGGATTGAGATGTGGTGACTGCAGAGGTCGTTTAAGTACAGCTAACTCATTGTCATATTCAAAAAAACATTTTGAGTTGATCTGAGCTTTGTGATGTGGTGCATTATTTTCCTAGAAGCAGCCACCAGAAGATGGGTACATTGTGGTCATAAAGGGATGGGCATGATGAGCAATAATAGTTGGGTAGGCTGACCTCAGCATGTTTAAATGGTGCTTAGTTGGTACAAAGGGGCCCAAAGCATGCCAAGAAAATATCCCCCACACCATTATACCACCACCATCAGCAGCCTGAACCACTGGTACAAGGCAATGTACCAATGCTTTCATGTTGTTTTTGCCAAATTCTGACCCTACTAATTGGAATGTTGCAGCAGACATCGAGACTCATCAAACCCGGCAACAATTTTCCAATCTTCTCTGCCAATTTTGGTGAGCCGATGCAATTTTACAGCCTCAGTTTCTGGTTCTTAGGTGATAGGAGTGGCAGCCATTGTGATCCGATGCTGCAACCCATCTCCTTCACATTTTAACACGTGTGCTCAAAGATGTTCTTCTGTATATCTCGGTTGTGACAAGTGATTGTTTGCTTGTCAGTTTTTTGGATATTTTGTGGATATTTTTTCTGTAAACCTTAACGATGTTTGTGTTGGAAAATCTGAGTAGATCAGCAGTTTCTGAAATACTCAGACCAGCCCATCTGGCACCAACAACCATCCCATGTTCAGTGTCACTTAAATCACCTTTCTTTCCCAGTCTGATGCTCGATTTGAACTTCAGCGGGTGGTCTTGACCATGTCTACATGCCTAAATGCATTGAGTTGCTGCCATGTGATTGGCCAATAACATATCTGCATTAACAAGTAGGTGAACAGGTTTACCCGATAAAGAGGCAGGTGAGTGTATTTGTCCATGTAGTCAAGGAGTGGTGACTCTCTGGAAAGCTCTTTTTAAACTCATTCAAGTTACCAACCCTACTGAATATTATCATTCATTACTGGTTACTTTTCAGAATAACATTTTACAATTATGTAAATATTTAATAAGTTGAAATGCCTTATAAATATTAAATCAGTTCCCTAAAAATAAAAGCCTGGAAATAAAGAAAACATTTAAGACAAAAGCAGCCATAATACCATGACGTTTCTTAGTCAGTGAACAAAAATGCAGGGTTCTTAAAGAGCCATGAGTGCCATGAGTTGGGGAAGTTGACATATGATTTGTTAAGAGAGCTGGTCACGTGAATGTGTATGTTGTTTCATTAGCTGAAAGGATTATCAGCCTCGTTAACTGCTCCGAATGCCACTGATTTCCCCAGGGCATGCTGAAAAGACATGAAGGGAG
Source organism: Australoheros facetus (assembly GCA_030220045.1). Taxonomy (NCBI): domain Eukaryota; kingdom Metazoa; phylum Chordata; class Actinopteri; order Cichliformes; family Cichlidae; genus Australoheros; species Australoheros facetus. The sequence continues at coordinate 5,006 of JASGAU010340876.1, forward strand.
CATCCTGATGAGTCTGGGGCTTGTGATTAAATTAGTAATTAACTCCTCTTAACCAATAAACAGGTCAACAGGTAATTAAATATGATTCAGTCCCAAGTAACAGTCAGCCAAAATACATGCAAAATTTAACAATGCAGCATCAGATTCTTTCAGTGTTAAAGCAGATAATAGTCAGATGAAGTCGATAGTTCTTAAAATGTTGTGTCCATTTTGAGTTAAAAATGCAATCATGTTTTCAGGATTGCTTTTGGGAGAACAAATTTGTGCAGGTATGAATTATAGATCAAGGTTAAATGTATTGTCCTTAATATGGCTTCACTGGAGTGATGGTTTCTCATATCAGGTAGAAAAAAGCCTCTAAGAAAGGATTCAAACAAAGAAATGAAAACCCCCATTCCTCACTTTGTCAGTGACTTTTATCTGGCAGAACTAAAGGAAAACATAAAATGAAGTTCCGTCTTTTTTCCTACTAAGTTCTCCACTTGATGTCCCACTGTCAATGCCCAACTGTCTCATTGTTCAAACTCCAATTATCTCCCATTTTCTCTTTAATCTACTCACTCTCCACTAGCTGCTTTTATCTCTCTGACATGAATGAAAAGTACCAAGTGATGTGATGCCTGATCAGCTGCATTAGCTGGCTTCAAAAGTACTGCTTGATGTTCTGTTTTTTATTTTTTTTTATTGATGAACATACTGTGGGTATTTATAACAGCATGAAATAGTTTAGATACTATTACAGTCTGTGGCCAGGCCTCGCCTGGCAGGAGCCTTGTGGGTGGATAGAAGCTGTCACAACAATTTTTGTCATTTTGCCTCTTTACACCACAATGGTGGATTTTAAATAAAACAAACAAGACTGAAGTGATTGAAGTGTAGACTTTCAGATTTCAGGGTTTAGCAAAAGCACTGCAAGGGTTTAGGATTTACAGCCACTTTTATACATAGTCCTCCGTTTTCAGAGGCTCAAACATAATTAGACAATTGACTGGCAAGATGTTTTGTTGCCATGTGATGCCTGTTCCCTCATTATTTCATGACAAATTAGGCAGATCAAAGATCTGGAATCAATTCCAAGTGTTGAATTTGGATTTGGTAGCTGCTCACTGGAATACGCGGCCCAAAGAGATGTTGATGAAATCAAGGAGGCCACTTTTTAAACTACATTGGCCACTGATCCACTGTGTATACTGGTGTTAACTGGGTATAATGAAACAATAATAACCTGCCTTAAGCAGCACACAAAACCTGCACTTAAAAAGTTTTTTTTTAAAATCTGTATCTGAATCTGGAGCTAAATTTTAAATGATCTTCTCACATTTCTTAAAAATAGCTTCATAGTACCTTTACTAACTACTTTAAAACAGTACTTTAGTTATTGGATCTTCATTCAAATATGAATCTAAGCTTTAAAATTGGAAAATATATGTACAGCAACTTTTATGTGTGATTTGAGTGGGTTTTGCTCTGCTGCTGTACAATGAGTCCAGGAGTTCTGTTATTCTGTTAGGTTATGCATAAATAATTAAGCAATCAAAGAACTTTACGAAAAAAAGGAAAATAGAACATGTTTTTGGAAGTGATCTTTATATTTAATGTATTCTCATGAAGACTGGATGAAAATTGAAGATATAAAAAAAAAATATATTGAAAAACAGGCAGAAATCTCTCCAGACATGAATAAATGGAACACCAACCTTGAACCAAGAAAAACAGGAAGAAATCATCTGCTGTTTCACCCGTAGGCAAAAAGATTTGCTTCAAAGTTCCTTCTCGGCCCAAAGCAAAACGAATTTAAATCCATGTTTTAAAGTTAATCTACTAATGAACATTGAATTTTGAACAGATAACCTCCTTAAACAGAGGCAGCAATTACCTTAATAAAAAGGGGTTTTCTATACTTATGACAAACACCGACTTATAGTGTAAGAACATTTATGAGATAAGTTGGTTCTTCAAAGATAATTTCTTAATTATCTTTTAAAATATTAATTGTGGACATTTAACTACACTAGTATGGCATTTTGGACTCATGGTCCAGATGTGTATGTCAGCTTTTTTGTTGATGCCCTTAACCTTCAAATTTATACTTATATCTAAAAGTAAACAATGGCAAAAAAATGTCCAATATTACGTTCCTAGAGCCATATTCAGACTGTACAAACATATTAACTATGGTTCCTCAGATCAAAGGACCTTTGGCTTTCTCCCATGAACACTGCCAGCCTGGACAGATGCATGGACATTTCTCTCTGACATGGGATTTCTTTAAAAAAAACAAACAAATTTGTGTAATCTTGCTTTGACACACAAACCATATAAACAATGTGCTTTTTAGAAAGTTTTTTTTTTAATCTAGATACAAATGCATCCTGACAGATTTGAGCAAACACTATCATCGTGGACTTCCAACCCCAGCTCCCTTTTTGTATTTGTCAGAGTACAGGCATTTTCTGTTCCTGCTTTATTGCATGCAAAATTGATTCATGAAACACTTTAATGCACCAAAGCATTTGATTTTGTTGTTTCCGCCATGCTCTTTTAAGTACTTGTGCAACCTTGTCTTTGTGTGAGTTCCCACTCTACCAAAGCAATCATTGTGTTTATATTGAGTGTCTGATTCACTGTGGCTGACCTGCAGGCAATTTCCGATTCCTAAATATCTGTTAAATGAACTAAGACTGAACTGAGGCCGAACCAAAAGCAACCCTTTTACAAAACAGATACCACTAAAGATCTAAGTGCTGCTATTCTCTGAATTTAAACAAAACTGCATGTCCCTATGAGCATAATTCCCTCAGCATGCCCATTAATCATTCTTGTTTTTAACTTTGATGCATTTCTCAAGTAGAATATTATCTCCTTCCTTTAACCTTAATCCTGCAGACCCTGGAGGTAAACTTTTTAAATCACGTCTCACAGATGCTTCATTCTATGGTGCCAATTTTATGCTTAATGAAAATGTTTTGGTGCTTTCTAAAAATTTAATGATAGTACGGCAGTCAAAAACACCCAATTACACTAATGCAGTTAAAAAAAAAAAGGAGCTCTTTTGAGTTCATGTCGGCCATGTCTCCTGATTTAAGGTATCCTACACGATCAAAGGAGGTCAGGCACACTATCATCAGGAGACAGACACACATTTTCCCATGCTCAGTGCAAGATAATGCCCTATAGCATTAAGGTTCTATGTAAACAACATTCATGCCATGTTATATACAAATTAAAAAATTACATTTGAATCACATTTCGCGGGTGGCAGTGGCGCAGTGGGCAGGTGCTCACCTTGCGACTGTAGGGTTGTGGGTTCAAGTCCCCATCTGAGCGCATGCTATCATTGTGTCCCTGGGCAAGACACTTAACCCACATTTCCTAAGTATGAATGTGGTTGTGTGTGGTCGGAGGGGCCGTAGGCGCAAATTGGCAGCCACGCCTCTGTCAGACTGCCCCAGAGCAGCTGTGGCTACATTAGTAGCTTACCACCACCAGGTATGATTGAGGTGTGAATGAATAATGCATGAAATTGTAAAGCGTCTTTGGGTGCCTAGAAAAGCATTATATAAGACTAATGCATTATTATTTCTTAGTCTACTTTTTACAGGCAGGGATACTGACACTATTTACTTATCAAGTAAAAAGGAAAAAAAAAAACTGCAAGTCTGAAAGTGTGAAATCAGAAAGGATTTAACAGACTTTCACTGAGTTCCAAGGCTCATTACAAGTACCAGTGTTAAATATTCTTAAACGTACTGATGCCTAATAAAACCTGACCAGTGAGCTACATCAGGTTTCAAGTGGATTTTTCTGCTGCTGTGGTGTCACTCCTCCACTCTTCAAGCTGCTGTAATCATTTGAGACTGAATAGGGGAACATTTCTGTCGATACTGCATGTTGCACAGATGTCAACACCTCACCAGGCTACTGTACAATTGATCCAGTGCGGCTTGATTGTCTTCCTTTTTTTTTTCTGTAGGCATTGTGTAGGTGCCAGTGAGCTTTGGACTATATGGGTGTCCTTTGTTACAAACCTTGCTGATAACTTTCATGGACAAAATTTCTTGGCACAGCCAAGGGATGGAGTGCGCTCAGCTGGTGAGAGCCTAATCTTTGCTCTTGGGGTCCTATTGAATGATGACCTCGAGCGTGCACTGGGATGATTTGAAGATGAATGCAAAGTGGCTGGGATGAAAATGACCCCTTTTGAAGACATCATTCTCAGCCAGATGGATGGACTGCCTGCTCCAGGTTGGGGACCAGAGGTTGTCTCAAGTAGAGAAGTTCAAGCATCTCAGCTTTTGTTCATGAGTGAGGAATGACAGGCTGTTTGTTTCCTGTGTATGCAGCAATGATCGCTATGTTGGTCTGTTGTGATGAAGTGGGAGCTAAACCTGAAGTTGAAGGTGTCAGTTGATGGTCGATTGAAGTTTCTAACCACACCTATGACCAAGAGAAGCACTGGACATTCTCTAAAGACTGTCCCAATACACCTTTAGAGCCTAGCTGAGGAGCTCAGTCAGTCATTTGGGAGCAGCTCAGAGCAAAGCTGCTGTTCCTGCAATAAACGAGCAAGGTAAAGAGGTTCAGGCATCTGTCCAGGATACCTCCTAGGTGGATCTCAGGTGAAGTGTTTTGGGCATGTCCAACTAGAAGGGAGACCTCTGGGCAGACCCCAGGACATTCAGGAGAGATTATGTTTCTTAGTGGAGGTGATTGCCTAAGTTTCCCCCAGGAAGAGCTGTAGGCTGTGGCAGGCGGAGGAAGGGGAACACATCTTGCTGCTGCCTGGGCCAGGATAAATGCTATGGGTGGTTTGTACCATCTCATTGTTATTTCTATTGTTCTTATTGTTATTGTTGTTATTATTATGTTATAATATTATTATATGCTCCAAAATAATTTATTGGATAAATAAAGAATAGTTCATCTTATCTTACAGCGTTCAAGATCAAGACCACTCAGGTAACTTTCCACACCTCACAATAAATTACACAGCTAAGAGCAACTGCTTCCATGGAGTACAGCACATTATAACAAACTCAGATATATACAGGCAAAAACAAAATGTGTTACCATAAGTATACAGATTAAGCAGCAATCAAATTTGCTGAAAATGTGCTGGATGAGACTGGTCAAGCTGGACTTAAAGCTGCTGGGATAGATCTTTGTTGCAAAAATCAAATAAATGAGTAAAAGCATCCTGATATATTTTGGTGCTCAATCTCCTTGTTGACTTTAATTCTACATGGCCTAGNCCCCAACCCTTTTTTTTATTCAGCCAGGCACAACATTTTTCTGTTTTTAGTTAAGCAGAAAAAACTTCAATGAACTAAAGTATTTGATCTGAGAAAAATTTGTCCATGTTTTTTATCTTTAGTGTGCTCAAAAACTCCAGTGATGTGATTTAGGAATTCTGTCTGCAACCTTTTAGCTGTTCTCTCCCCATACTTATAACTCCAAGTATCATGAAGCAGCACTTGCATTTTAAGACCAAATATCTAAAAAACATACAAACAAAAACACACTTTTCCACTCAACACTTCCTTCTTAAATCTTTTAAGTGCAATGCTGCATTCTATTTATCAGTGTCTAATACTGCCTTGTGTGTGTGTCTTTTTATGTTCATGTTTATTCTGTTTTATTCATTTGTAGAATACTATTGTCTTCTTTATTTTTTACAATCATATTTTGTTATGCCAGCTTCATAGCTCTAGGAATGGCAATGTCGACCTGCTTTTCCAAAACTTTGGGTTAGACGGCGAAATTTTAAAACAAAAGAAAAATGGACATATCAACATGATATTTAGTACAGTGTATATGGCTAATAAGTATATGTTAGCCAGAGGTGGGAAGTAATGAAGTACAAATACTTTGTTACTGTACTTAAGTAGATTTTTCAGGTATCTGTATTTTACTTGAGTATTTATTTTTCAGATTTTTACTTTTACTCCCTACATTTTTACACAAATATCTGTACTTTCTACTCCTTACATTTTCAAAACAGGGTCATTACTTTAGGTTTAACCTCTGAGGGAAGTTTTTATTTATGGTCACTGCGCCTTCAAACATCAAACCAATCTGAGCTTAAATGAAGGAACAATAACACATTACGGGACAATAGTACCCCATCCCCGGGGTTTGTCACATAAAAAGAGATTAAAGAGTTAAAACCAGATAATTTATGTATTATTTATAGCACTATAAGCAAGGGTTACAGCGGGCAGGACCGAGTGCAGATGTCTGAAAGTTGTGGTCACAGTACTTGAGCATCTTAGCTAGCACTACTGAAGAGGAGCGAAAATAAAGGGAGTAAGGTGTGGCAAATGCAACTTTTCTCAATGCTCATGTAGTGTCTGACATTCTTATGTGAAACTGCATGTATGTTGTCTCCTAAACATATAGGAAAATTCCAGCAAGAGGCCTTCTCAGGTTTGGGAGCTCGTCCTCCCTTTTTATCTTGACCAAAAAAGGAACGTTGTAAAACAGGATTCTCTGACCCCCCCAAGAAAGCTGGTTTGAACCAGTCTGTGTGGCAGCGTGTGTACCAGATGTTAAAGCATCTATAAGGTTGAAAGTTTCTTTGTTCGGGGAGTTTGGATCAATTGGCTCTCCTCTCCCAGGTATCTCGAGAAGTCTGTTTTGACATTGTCTTTTTGTTATGTTATTCATTGAGATTTTCTTCAACACATAACCAGAACCAGACACAACAACACTCAACAAATATCAGCAAACACACAAGAAGTAACTGAATTTTGTCACACAGTGAGTCTGCTAGCTAAAAGTCCAGCTGCTGTGTTTCCAGGGAGAGAAAAGAATGAGAGAGAAGTTCACTCAGAGATGGAGAAAGGTGGAAGAAAGAGGACAGGAGAAGAAGAGTGCTTAGATTTAAAGGTAAGGACTGCACTGGGACATCAGATAAACTGGAAATTTAAAGCTTACATTTTAAAATCAGATCTTGGATCTGTACATGATGTGAAGCTGAGTTTTTTCATACTGTGAAATGTCCTGCAAAACAAACTGAGGTATTCTAACTAGCATGAAAATACTGCAATTTAGTGCAGGATAAGCAGGTTAATTTGCTGTACTGTGGTGAATTTACTGTAGGAGCCAAAGTGACTGTTTATATGTTTTGGTGGCACAGGTGTTCAGATTTTTTCTACACCTCAGGTGATTGCTTAGGGGTGTGGTCTTATGCCATTTACCTGATAAGGGCGTAGCTACCAGGCAGTTGGGTGAGGGGTCTTTTTGGCAAACTTTCTGTTGACCATCATTCCTAACCAACGCCATTTTGAACGTTATTTCACAACGATGTATTTGTTTATGTTTTAAAATAAATACAGAAAACGCTAATGGAACTTGTCATGGCTTATTAGAGACGCATCACACTACAAAACCTACTCAGCCAGCAGCAGCTATAGTTTTGAATCAAAGTCGCTACAGTAAAGCTCTGCGTTGGACTAGTGCAGAGCAGCTTTTGTGTTTATGCTCATTGTTAGGTTACAACAAGGGTAGCAGTGATTAGTTTGAATTTAAGTTGATGCTTAGATTCATTCATTGATTTCAACCTTTATAACAGCTGCAAACTGCCAGTATAAAGACAGTATATACTGTCAGTGTACGGGGTGGAAATCAACTAAGATAGCCTGCAATTTTTCACTTTTGGTGAAGCAGAACAATGGAGGCATAGTTGTGAATTGGTGCTATGTAAACAAAAATGAATTGAATAAGACCCCAACACAGAAGAAAGAAGGCATCAGTGACAACAGATATGACACTGATTAAGTCAGAAACAGTAAGAGACGGATCTGGAGTGGATGTGGATTGCAAAGTGGCTTACAAAGGCAGCAGCAGCTGTAGGTGGTGCAGGTCTGTTGTTGGATTTTTTGCAACATTTGGAAAACATTAGTTTGGGAGAACAGTAAGAACCAGTATTAAAAGGAGGAGCTGGGGTGGAAATGTGTTGCAAAGCTGGTGTTGAGATGAGCTGATCTGCCATAATTTCAGCTGAGCTTGCAGCTGCCTGAACTAACATTGTGCTCAATTTTCATTTCCAGCGAGCACGGCCGTAGACTGGGTCTTCTTTTGCTGCTCTGCATTCCTTGCTTCTTGCCTTTTACAAAGCACTTTAAGCGTCCTCGCTGTTCAGCGGTGATACACAAACAGGCTTGTCTTGCTCATCCTCACCACAAAAACACCCCAGCCACTGCAAAACAAATTTTTCATTTAATCATTTCACATTAAAAACACACACTGTATGCTGCATCACAAAATGAGAAAACGCTGTCCTTCAATAACAACTGAAGCTGATGTAGACAGAAGAAACAGCCAGTATTGGTGCCAGCGAGAGAAGAGAGACACATTTGTCTCCCGCCCCGCACAGGTTAGCTAAGGACTGTGTTCGTCTGAAGCCACAACATGAGACAGTACACACAGCAGATTGAGCCACAGATGGGAAATCATAATTCAAACTGTCTAACAAAGCACTTGAATTCATTCCTACCTGTAATGTACATTGCCATGATGACGGAGACCATGCCAGGATGATCATGGACTAGAAATAAAAAACTCAGATACACTAAATCTTCCAAGTAGTATCACAAAAGCTTTTGGTGTGAAGCCACAACTATGTAATGGTTTCTTTTGAGAACACTGAAGGTTCAGTTAAACCTGCACTGAAAAGCATGGGTCTTTCATTTTTAGCATGACATTCAACTACCTCAATAACACACTCGCCTACTTAGAACTGCTGAATGAGTAATAGTATTAAAGAAATGTGACAGATATGTAGCCAATTGTGGACCCAGAATTGATGTTTCACCGAAGTTCTTTTAAATAAGATTTGCTTCAGGCATCTCTGCATGGTACCCGTTTTTATGAAAGCAACAGAGTGAAAACAAAACACAATTATTTACACCGTAACACAGCAGACCCTGTATCCTAACAAGTATCCTAGTCAAAAACTCCTTGTGGTGCTTTTGTAATCATTTTTATAATCATGAAAATTGTTTAAAATTGTTAAGCCTGGGGATTTCTTTTGGCAGAGGACAAAATGATGCAATCCTTGATAAAAAGGTAATAGCTGTCCAAAATTCCACCCTGACATTCTCTTAATGAAATAATGGTTTATCAACTCCCCCGGCCGTATTCATTTACTGCGGCGCTTTGTACAAGGCTTGCTGTCTGGCAGGCAAATAAATCGTCTGGTGAAGTGCTGCAGCCTGAAGCAAGTCCCTTATTCACATAAATTAAACGTAAGTGTATGACATCCTTTTAAAGATGCCCATAAAGAAGAGCTTAGTATCGCACAACTCACACAGCAAACCTGTCTTCTAGCAAACTGATTAAATAAAAACTGAAAGGCGAAAAGAATATGCAAGATGTGGGCTGCAAAATGTTCAGATTTTACATTGTTTTCAATAAAGAAAGCAAAAGAAAATATTGAGATGTTTTTCCTCATAGATCACCAACTCCTTCTGCCACACAGATAATTAACTACATGTTGTAAGAAATGAGAACTTGCTCATTAGAATAGAATTTCAGAGATGGTTTGGTCACACCTGAACTACGATTTGAAACAACCATAAGTTCAATCTGTACATTCGAAGTTCAATATCTCACCTGGGCCCTTGTCATAGGCTTGTGCTGCAGATGGAGAGACAAATGGCGCACATATAGAGTAAAGCAACACTGCAGTCCAGTATGCGTCAGCAAAGAGAGCAAGAGAGATCGAAGCATGCAGTTTGGACAGTCGAAACCAATTTTTTACAGTTCATTTGGCAGTGAGCAACATATTTGTGGGTTTTTTACATAAATATGCTGCACAGGGATGAGTCCCCTTTACAGGTAATTGTCCCAGCCAGTCACTGATTTTCTGTGTGTGTGTGTGTGTGTGTGCATGTGGAGACTCAGACCCCACTGCGGGTTTGGCACAGCAAAGGCCACCCTCCCACTGCAGGGTGACAGAAAGTGCTGATAAGTCCAGCTGACAGCTCCTTCATCCTCATTAGTGCCTCAGTCAGGGGGGTTGTGACAGAGCGAAGCGCTGCCCTTAGATCAACCCATGTTCTTGTCCTTGTCTCCTCCCCTCCCTTGTTAAGGTCCTGCAAGATGCCATAGCGAAGGATGTGGCCCCACCTAGCGGAGGCAGCCGACAGATATGTGTTGCTCTGAGGGGAAGGGAGAACGGCTTCAGCAGGCAATCTCCTCCAGGGTGCCCAGCGTTGTCTGCAGGGGGACTGTCACGGTGTGGCTGATGGACTCTGAGTGATTTGCCACCGGGTCACAGGAACTCTGGGAAAAAGAGTGCCAAGGCTAGGTCACAGTATAAAGTGGCAATGTAAGAAACTAAACTAAATTAAACTTCAAGCTGAACTCTCCAAACTGAATTAGTTTAATTCTGAGATTCTGTTGGTGTCACCAATTTGACCATCACTGAAGGATGATCATCTCATCCCTCAGTGATGATCTTCACCATAAAGAATCGGTCAAATTGAAACAAAAGTTGATGTTTGCTCTCTGCGCAGATTTGATATTTACAGTGTAACCACAGATGGCATGCACACACGCCATCGGTCACAGCAGGAATTCAAAAGAGTGACTAAAATGCAGCAGGAGTCCTTGAAGTGCTCCAGAGGTACACAAGCAGATGAACATGAACAGGAAAGCAGCAAACGTTAAATCATCAAAGGTAGGTAATGAACTTTCTTGGTGTGAGCAGACAGTGTTTCATACACTCCATTTTCAGAGGTATACAGTTAATGGGACAAACAAACATAAACTTAAATAATCTTGTTGATACTATGATGGAAAAAAAACGACAACTTTGCAGTCAACATCTGCCTGATGTCTAGAACCTATGAACATTACTAAATGTTGTGTTTCCTCCCTTGTGTTGCTCTACTAGACCAGGAACATCTCCACTCCACCCAGGGTGTACCCTGCTTGTTTGTGGGTTTATTTGCATTCAGTTTTGTATTTAATAGTGGAAAAGTATGTTCTGTTGGGTTGAGATCAAGCAACTGACTTCACCATTGAAGAAGATCCCATTTCTTTACCATGCAAAACTCTTGGGTTGCTTTTGTGGTATGCTTTGGGTCATTATCCATTTGCACTGTGAGGTCCTGCCTGAATCTGAGCAGAGACTATAGCCCTGCACACTTCACACTTCATTATGTGCTTTCTATCAGCAGTCACATTATCAATAAATACTAGTAGCTTGGTTCCACTGCCAGCCATACATACCCATACCATAACGCTGCCTCCACCATGTTAGACAAATAATGTGGTTTGCTTTGGATCATGAGCTGTTTCTCTCCTCAAAAATTTATCTTCCCATTACTCTGGTAAAAGTCTGTCTAAAGATTTTTTTTGACAGTACTGTGCAATTTCTTTTTATTTTTATTTTTTAGACATGTCTGGCACAGTCTATGTAATCTGACTTTGCTGGTCTTGAGTGTAACCAGCATTTTTCATGAAGGCATCTCTCGATTGTATCTTTGACAGTGATACACCTGCCTCCCTCACTTGTACTAACATCTCTTTGGGCCTCATATTTAAAATGACATTAGAATTACAGTGGAAAGCATTAAAATACAAATTCATCATTTCAGGTATTGTCTGCTTCATTTGCCATAAAATGACAAGGAAGCAGGCCTCACCTGACCATGAAACTGCTTATCAGTCAATTGTCCCTTTAATTTTAAACTTTGGGGGGCTGTGTATTTAAATGACTGTAATTCTTAAACAGTTCATGCAAAATTTTTGTAAAACCCCTTGATTTAAAGCTGAAAGTCTGTGCTTCAATCGCATTTTGATTGTTTGATTTAGAATTCACTATCTAAACTGCGTCTTTGTCCCAAACATTGTGGAGGGCAGTGTAACTGGGAGTGTTAACCAGTAGGCCAGAATAAACAATATGCTAATGAGCATCTGGAAGGTTAAAAGTGAAATACTCAGTCATGACTGAATAACTTTAACAAACTGAAAAAAATAAGAGAACACAGCAAGACAGTCAGTTTTAATAAGGTGCAGCAATTTATCATTCATATGAATGTATATTTTATACATTGTAATGTTGTACAACATTTTATATATATATATATATATATATATATATATATATATTAACATCTAACCTAATTAATTTCTACTGATGTGTAAAATACAGTGTCCAATAATCCATATGCAGCTGAATACTCTGCAGATATGCTTGCTGAAATTTGCTGCTACAGCTCTGTCCATCAACCTCGTCCTCCTCTCTATGCTGTCACTATTAGTTTGGTTGATTTTACCAGGATCTGATGTTCATGTATTTGTTTATTCAACAGACATTAGTTCACCCAGCAGAGTGCTTCTTGCTGCTTGGATTCATCAAGACGTCTCTGTAGGAGCTAAGCCTTCCTGCCAAATTGCCATGTTATGGTCAGAACACAGCCTCAGTCTTGCTTGGGTGCTTTTTCTACATGCTCGTGTGGGGGAGTAGGAATAGGGCACGGTTTGATATGCATGATCAGGGTGAAATTATATAGAATCTACAGACTCTACTTTCAAAGGCCTTTCAGTGAAGAGGACTGACAAAAATAAGGGTTAAAGTTCACTCTTACCACATCCTCTCCATGACTCTCCTCCTCCTCCTCTCTACTTAATAAGTCCAGCAGTCTGTCTTTCACCACCTGGATATCAGAAAATAAACAGTTGATTTGGATTGTTATAGAAGATCTCCAAGAGCTCATCTTGTAATTAACGATTGGGAAGAAACATTTGTTTTCAGAGTAAAAACACAATTAGGTGGGAAATGTAGCAACAAAGTACAACATTACAATAATCTCAGCATGAAAGCTAATAAAAGTTGCTTTAGAAATGCTTATGTCAGCAACATGGGGCTTTCTTATCCCCATAACTCCTTTATGGTCATTAAAATAAAAAGAAAAAAATCTCCTGAAAATTACTTTTTCTGTGTATTTTTAAAACCCTGAGGGAGGCGAAGACTATTATGTGCTTATCAGAACCCTGCGCAGCTGAAAGCAGTATGAGAAGCACAAAAGAAAGGAGCACAATAGAGTAAAGGTAATGAAAAAGTATCATCCCACGAGTAAATTTAGCTTTTTATCTGCTTTTTGTATCTGTGACATTGATTCTGTTGGCCCCATTCATGGTCAGTGCTCAACCAAAAACCCAAACCCCCCCCCCCCAAAAAAACACGATTCATTCAACTTTCATTCACAGCAAAAACTGCATGAGCAGAAGCAATGTGCATGATTAATTAGCCCTTTCAACAGTCATGGAAGAGTAAATGTGTGAAAACTGAAATTTGAGACTGACCTCATAAGCATAGTCAAACAACTCTAAGATGGTGAGGATGCTGGCTCCGATGAACAAACCCATCTGGCCACCAATATCACCTGTGGAAGGATACAGGTACAGACACAGCAGGAGAAATTGAAAGCAAAGATTTTTTTTTTTTTGGAGAGATCTTTGTGTCATGCTCAGAAAAAAGACTTGATGTGATTTGCTTGCAACACACAGGCCCAGATAACTGGCACCGACAGGCAAAAAGAGAGACATTTTTTCATGGTGAAAACAGCCCTGGTGTTATAAATTTCAAGAGGCGTGTTGCTACTGGTGAAATAAAAGATGTGACCCAGAAAGTCCAGCTGCACTGACAGATCTGTGGGTTTGATGGCACTGCAGTTTGATGCACTGAGACAAAAGATTTCATAGGTATTAATACGAGTCATTACAACGAGAACGATTGCACTGTTTGTTGTATTAATCGCCTTTAAAAAGTAGAATAGCAGAATTCAACTTCTTGCTTCAATCAGGAAGGCGTGCACCACAGACTGAGCATAAAAGATGGAACTTCTCAGGAGGACAAAGCAACCCAAACAAAATGCAGGACATGAGATTTTCTCCTGGCTGACAAATGTACTCCAGCATTACGCTTCCAAACTACTAATGCAGGCTTTATTGCTCTTTGAAACAGGTCCGTTATCTCTCTGCATCTTGCGGTGGCACATCAAGACACTGTCGCCAGAAGACATCTTGTGTGACATCAGCACTGAAAGGGCACCTTGTGTGCTTTTGTTTGGCAGTTTTCACAGAATATGTCGTACCATCAATTCTTGTCTCAAAGCCATTGGTATTCATAAATTGTATATATATGATTCTTTATGTTCAATTAGATCATTACATATAGGAAAGATGCTCTCCTTTTTTTTAACTCACTGATGCAATGACATGTCCAAAGAACAGACATGAACATCCAGTGAAGCATCTCTGAATTATCGTAAGTCAAAATGCTCTATTTCCAATGAATAAGCAATAATTTAGCTACAACTAACATGCCATATTTCAGAAATAGAAAAAAATCTCATAAATGAACCTAACCTATTTTTTTTACTTAACTATGTATCAAGTAAACAATATATTGTATGAAAAATGCAGGGGACCACATTCATGAATAAATTATAAAATAAGATAAATCACAGTTTTAAGACTTGCACATAAAACAAACATTTGCTTTTGGAGGCAAAATATATATATAAATGTGTTCTCTTTGTTTTACATACGGGATACAGGTTTGGAAATCAAAGGCACAATGAACAAACCTACCCAGCAAACCTGCCACCTCATAGGCTTTCTTCTGCTCAATGGTCTCGTAGTTCAAAGCTTCAAAGAACACATCCAGCACCAAGATGTTGTCTCTGCAAAAGGCAAAATAAGGTTAATTTGTCCTAATAAACCCCACTTCATGTACAAAATTCAATAATAGTCAATTTGTTACAAGGGTGACTACACAAACATGCCCATTTAGAAGGAGAAGAACTTTCTTGCTGCATTGATTCATATCAGGGTTATTATAGTTAACGAAAACGAACGAAATAACGAAAACTGAAATTGAAAAAACATTGTCGTTAACTGAAATAAATAAAAACTAAAATTAAAAGGAAAAAACGATAACTAACTAAAACTGTATTGTGAGTTTAAAAAACTAACTAAAACTAAAATTATAGATAAAATGACCATCCTTTTCTTGTTTGTCATTTTATTTAAAAGCCTTGTGGATTGATCATTTTTCCACTCTCCAAGTTTAAGCTAGGAGCGCCGTCGGGCAGCTGTGTGTGTGCGTACGTGCGTGTGCGTGCTCACCGCGCTGTTCCGCAAAGTAATAGCAGCGGTCTGCCGAGAAAGCGGCAGAGTCCCGTATGGAGTTTAATAATAGTCCGATATTACAGATAGAAGAGTGTCTTGTTGTGAATGATGAAAAATGTATGGAACACGTCTAAGTGAGGAAAAAACACCAACATCAAAGTCCACCTCAGAAGCGCACAAAAGGCAGCTTCCGGTCACTTCATCAGTGAGAGAATAAAAATCAGGAACAATCAATACAAGGACTCACAAATGTCAGCAAATTCCTGCAGGGAGACTGCTAAAACTGTCGGAATGGACGCGAGGGAATGAAGAAAGTGAAAAAACAGGGACAAATATGTTTGCAGCCAAAAAAATGAGCACAAAGAGCAAAGACCAAAAAAGTCCCAGCTGGCACCGCATATAAAACACCGGCACACCACTTAAGGTAATGAACACACACAATCCAGCTACACAAGAATAAATACGGACATGAGGTCGGCCACATATCGAGCATCTACCCAAGTTAGCTCCAAAACAGAAGCTGTTGTTAATCTACTGCACTGACGCTGAACTTTATTGGGAGTTTATTGTAGAATTTATTGAGTTTGGGAATTCATGTTTTTCTGTTTCTCCCTGTTGATGTTCATGTGTGTCCTTAATAATACACACATTTAGCATTTAGTCCTTCTGTCTTGTGAACAGTTGGTTGTTGAATAATTTCTTTAAACGGTATCTTTTGTTGAGTTTTCATTACACAAGAGTTACTCTTGTACCTTGAATCTTGCACCTGACAAAGTATGAAAAACTAAAACTAATACTGAAACTAATGAAACTAAACTAAAACTAAGCAATAAACCAAAAATAAAAACGAGCAAAACCACTCTGAAAATGAATTAAAACTAACCGAATTAAAGAAAAAAAAAGTAAAAACTAACTAAAACTAAACGATAATGTAAAATCCAAAACTATTATAACTGTGATTCATATGAATGGATGAGTGTGCGTTTGCTTGTTACTTTGTCCACAAAATCAGGAGTTGAGCAACCAAACTTGGCACATGGGAACATCTCCGCCCTGGCCAGGGTGTACCCTGCCTCTTGCCCTATGGCAGATGGGATAGACTTGAGCCCCACCCATGGGTATGTACTAGCTACCATTGTACTGCTGATACACTAAAAAGTGCTTTGTGCTAATTCAATGATAACACACTGAGTTGTCTACTCACGTAATGTACTTCTCTGACTTGTTGAACTTCTTCTGCAGGTAGCGGGCTGAGGTCTTGCTGGGGATTTTGACCATGGATAACTCTTTGTTGTAGCGGGTCATGTTGCATGGCGTCCTGCACATGCAGTTACTGCTCTCCACAGCGGACAGTTTGGCTTCATGAAGATGTGGTTATGGAAATGGGAGGAGTGAAAATTTAAGATAAAAGAAATTGGAACAAAATGAGGGGAGGATGTGATGAGCATAATTGACACAAGGGAAAATTTTTAGATTCCAGTTCCAGACATAGTCAGAAATCCAATCTGAAGGCTGCAAATGAAGCAACCCAGCTCATAACCATCTCAAAGATTTATCTTCATGTTCGGCTGCTTTCAGCACTGCTGGTATTTGTTTAGACTCTTTCGCTCCAGTTGATCTTTCGGAGTTAACT
>JASGAU010340888.1:0-14251 GCA_030220045.1 Australoheros facetus
TTTCTTTCTTTCTTTCTTTCTTTCTTTCTTTCTTTCTTTCTTTCTTTCTTTCTTTCTTTCTTTCTTTCTTTCTTTCTTTCTTTCTTTCTTTCTTTCAGGCTGAAACAAATGTGTAGTATCTAAAGGATAATTTAATGCAAACTGCAAGAAAAAAAGAAATGTTTTCTCACATATTAGCTGAAGGTGATGTCAGGAAATCCCAAATTCTTCTCATTCAGTACTTCCACGAGCGAGCGGGAAAATAAATATCTTTTGTGAATGATTTGATGATCATCTAGTAACACTCAGTGAGACAACAGAACGCTGGCCCAGCAGAATCACAGAGTTCAGACCCACCTCAGTCAACCCCCTTTTCTGACCTTTGGAGCAAGACACCAAAGACTGTTTTTCTGCTTGGTTTGCAAAATCGATTGTGTGGACAACAAGGGGAGTAGAATAAAGATTGTAGATCAATGTGAGCGTGTGTGCTTGTCTAAACTTTGCTCTTAAATTTGATTTGAACTGTTCTCCTTTGGCCTTCGCTGCACATCAGAATTTATCTGACATAGTAATTCTTCTAAAGCCCAGTCAGAAAACCCACAAATAACCAAGATCGACATGAAGCTGCAGCTGTTTGATTCACCGAAGAACATTTAGGGTGTGCTGCTCACCCATGCATTTGTAGTTTATGGTTCCAGTATTGTCACTGTCCTTTAACGGCGATACTCTAATTACACTCTCTTTGGATTAGTGCCTCCATGGCAGTGACAAATATTATTTTCAGTATATTAGATGGAGATTGAATACCCGAGGTTTTAGCGCAAAAGTGAACATACAGGCACACAAGCACACGGAGATTGACACATGGACGCAAATGCTCCCCAACTCAGGCCCCCTACTCTGCTTCGCTCTGCACTTAGCTAAAGCTCTCCTTCAGACTGCATATTTCTGTTTTTGTTCTGTTTTATTGCACAGCGGTAAACCCCCCCTCCTTGTCTGGCTCCACAGCCACTGCCCCCTGCAACCTCTTGCTTCATTTTACTCCATTATAGCTGGTTGGATGGAGTGGGGAGAGGGGGAGAAAGAGAAAAGGAAAGAAAACAGGGACAGAAAGGGCTGCTCTTATCAGTCTCTTTTTTTTTTTTGTCCAAATGACCTGCTTGATCAGCTATTAAAGCCACAAGCAGCCAGTTTGTGCTGTTTCAAGCTGGGCTCTGGAGAAAGGGCTGCAAAGTGACACACATGGCATGTGGAGAAATGGACGGCATTTTGTGGGTAGCCCAGTGCCATCCTGTCCTGGGCTGTGCTGTGTTTCTCCTAGGCCCCTTTACTGATCTTTAGGTCACTGCGTGCCAAGCCACAAGGCTACCCAAAGTTCATCAGACTTGAATGGGACACCATGAAATGCCCCCGGTCTGTCTGTCTCCATGTGCTTCTCTCTGCCTCTATCCCTCTACCACAGCCATCAAATTACTGCAGCAGTTTTTTTTAAGATATGCCTTCTGCTACTTATTTCCTCATGTTTTTTCTTCCTTAAGTTCTTGTTTGATAGGCTATGAGAAAACCTCTAGACCCATTGTTCAATTTTCCCATCACTTCACAGAAAATTATATTGACTTACATTCATTTCCTGGAGACTTGACCATAACTACTACTTGCTTAACTCTCACCCTAACCTTGTTCTAAACTTAAACCTATCCTTCACACTAAATCTTTATGATTTATGCTAAAAGAACTTCCCAAAGCCAGATCCCCTCAATGTGACAGTGTGAACAGACTTGTGTCCCCACAACGTCTGAAATCAAAGTTCACACACACATACACGATATTCCTTTTTCTAATTTAAGAAAGAAAAGTTCCACAGACTTTTATTGTTTGTGGCCTTCTCCACAATCATTATGTGACCTTTATTCTCACACCACCACATATTCTGTCATTTGGTCTAAGTTGTCAGCAATGCAGCTCTAAATGCTCCAGCCAGATTTGGCACAGCTATAATAAAGTTTCAACATCCATCCATCCATTGGAAAAAATGAAAGCAGAAATAAAAAAAATAGCTCTGGTTTTGATAACTTTCCTCTTGCCTCATAAATGCTGTTTGGTATGTTTTACAAAGAGAACATGAAATTTAAGTCGATCACCTCTCCCTGTTTTCTAAGGATCGAGAGGGTGTGGAGGCTTGTGAAATATGGAAGATGAGAGAAAATGGGGGCAAATAAAGAGAGGCAATAAACAAGCCGTGCTCTGGGAATGTGCGGAAAGGAGGAGGGAGATTGGGAGAGAGGAAGGAGGGGTGGGATTCATCTGATCTGACAGATGTCAAAAAGGTGGAGCAGGGAGGCAAATGCAGACATATGGAAGAAGTCTCTGCCTCTTAGTTTCTGCACTATCCATCTGTTGATCCCCTGTCTTTCCTTCACTCACCCTGCTTATTCTTTCTCCCCTTTTAGCTCTCATTGTTTCTTAAACCCAGTCTCCACGCTCCGACCATCCCCCATGACCCACCCCCACACGTATGCATGCACAGGCAAAAACATTTTCACTCCAACTACCTTGAGGCTTTGTTTTGGAAAGGCACTGTGGCTCCCCGGGCTCGGTGATGTCACTTTGTGCGTGTGTGAGTGTTTAGTGGCAGCGGGTGGTTGCTGTCAGTGTGGGGGTTGGTGGGCTCCTCAGTGTAGTAGTGTTTGAAAGGGGGCATTGTTCCACGGGTCTCGCTCTGTTTGGATTCGCAGGGCAAATGTTTGCTTGCAAAAGAATGCAGATAAATCGAGATGTGAGGGTGCTATGAAGGTATTTCACTTTCCAAGACAGGCACATAGTTTAGGTTAACCCCCAATATGCACCTCAGTCTATGGAAGCCCACCTCCACCTGAGCAACTTTACTTTTAGAAATAGATGCTCTTCTTTGTTTTGCTTGTAGCTTCCAAGTGTTTCTTAGATAAGAAAAAGGCAGAACATTATGAGCACCTTGATTATACCTGTCTGGGCTGCATTCACACTCGCAGTGCATGAATTTTGCAAAAATAAACTTTCACACAACTTTAACATTCTTAAAGGGAACTGGCAGGTATTTAGACTCTAAACCAGCCTCATAGCACTAAGATTTTCCTCTCTCAACAGAGCGATCTCCTCATCGGCCTATTCTTCAGGCCGGCCTCCCGGCCAACACCACTGCCCGCGTAGGAGGGGAGGCCAGTTTCGTTTGCAAGGTCTACAGTGACGCCCAACCTCACATCCAGTGGCTGAAACATACCACTCAGAATGGCAGCCGCTACGGCCCAGATGGACTCCCCTATGTCAGAGTGTTGAAGGTACAGCCGCTCATTTCTTCTTTTGGATTTTATTCTTCCATAAAAGAATGCTTTCCTACTTTGTGTTGTTTTGCCAGTGATTCCAGGTAAATTTCAGCAGCCATATAAGGAACTAATTCCTTTTCTTCCTTTATGAACTGCTAGGTCTTTTCCATGCTGGCTCTTGGTGGTGATTCCTGCTCTCTCCTCTGTCCTGCAGATCCATATGCAGTAGTTGTAGTCATGATGCTTGACTGACTAATTCCACTCATTCGTTTGATGTTCATGTCTAAGTATGTGTGTATGTGGATTGCAGCGTTCAGGCATTAACAGCTCAGACGTGGAAGTCCTCACACTGACCAACGTGACAGAAGAAGATGCCGGAGAATATATCTGTAAAGTCTCCAATTATATAGGCGAGGCCAGCCAATCGGGCTGGCTGACTGTCACCCCAGGTAACCTATAAGACCTGACCCACCTACACTCCCTCCTTACCTTCCGGTGTGGTTTTCTAGACTTCGTCCCTGACCTGATGTACTGTGGTGTTCCTGCTGGTGGTCTCTTGATGGTCCTGGTATCACAAATCTTTTGTTCCCCCCTGTGTTACACCCTTGTTTCAGCTGTTCCCCACCTCCCACCCCTAATGGCCTGGAATGGTGAGGCCATGGAAGCATGGAAGCACATAACTAGACATCAAAATTGTCACAGCTAGCATCTCTCTTTGCCTTATTTTACTTTTTTTTTTTTTTTTTTTACACAACTCTTTCTGTCTTGCGAGCTGTGTCAAGATGGTGTATGGTGCTGCAGTGCTCTCCATGCTGTCTGTGTTGTGCATGTATCTAATGTGTGGTTTAGACTTGCTTTTATTAGCAGGTTTTGTGGGTGATGGGAACCTTTTGGGTATTTGTTTTTGGTGCATTATTTCTATTTTCTCATGTATTGGTGGCATATTGGGTTCCATCTGTGTCCCCTCCTCCTCTTCAGCCCTGGGTGCTCCCGACATCCTTTCCTCTAGATGGAACTGCAACGATGGATACTATCCAGCTCCTCTAATTTCTCTTTTGGTGCTGTGGGGGTCTCATTTTTTTTCTCTTTTTCTCTCTCTCTGTCCACTCTTGTTTCTTTGCCTCTTCCTTGTCTTCTCCTCCTCCTCTTCCTTCTACCTCTTCCTCTTTTTCTTCTTCTTCTCCTGTTCCAGACCGCAGGTGTTAACACCACAGATAAGGAGATAGAAGTTCTCTACTTGCCCAATGTAACATTTGAAGATGCGGGCGAGTATACGTGCTTGGCGGGTAATTCTATTGGGATCTCCTATCACACTGCTTGGTTGACGGTGCTTCCAGGTATATACACCCGTATACTGTCTTCTCTTTCTGTTTCCTTTCTCATTCTTCTCTAAAATGGTTGGATTGTGTCATTTCAATTATCTCTGTGGAAGGCAAGTCCTCTCTCTGGAGTCTGATTTACACAACTCAAATATTAGATTACAGCGAGGAGCCGGCACAAACATCATGCAAGACAGTGTACTGCAAAAACAGCAGGGAGAGCATATATTCTATATGATCTGGACTGGTGAGCTGCTGAATGCTCAGAGCAGATAACAGGGTAGTTTGAGGCAGAAGTGGTACTCCAACAGCAGTTCAAGTAACTCTAGACTCCAAAAGGTGGGGAGGGTTTGCCTTTCTTCTCTGTCTCTCTCTCTTGTTTCTCTCCTGCTTCTTGGGGAAAATATTTGAGTGCCAAATAATTTGCTTTTTCCCACCTTATGCCTCAAAATGTACGTTACCCCCTTCTGGCTTTGATAATTGGCATCTTTTAAAATCCTTATTTCTCTTTGAAATAAAGGTTGAAAGTTAAAGCTCAACACTCGCTTCACGTTGGCTTGACTTTCTCAATTATCAGGGCCAAACCTCTCTGCTTCTGCACAGTGAATGTCTTATGCTTGTGAACGGTTTTGTGTGTGTGTGTGTGTGTGTGTGTGTGTGTGTGTGTGTGTGTGTGTGTGTGTGTGTGATTCCCCTGTTTTTATCCACTGCTGTACGTCTGGCTTGTAATTACACATACCAAACGATCAAATACATAAAACTCAGTGACAGTGTAGGCACGCGTTTGTTCCAGGCTAAATAGGTGATTATTGATGCTCTAAAAAGATTCTTTTTAAACGTACAGCGGGCATTAAATGTGATTGAGCGTAGCTGGCTGTCAGCAGCCCTCAACAGACAGCCAGTATTAAACCATCATTAAGGCTGTAACAAGATAATAGTTTTGTTTTGTCTGTAAACAATACAGCATAATGATCACAGGCAGGCTATTTCCTCTGGGAGTAATATGCAATATTTATTGCACTTGATGTGCTCTATCTGCACTGCCAGCGCCTTCGAGGCTGTAACTCCTGTGTGTGTGCGCTGTGGTTTTTGGACCAGCAGATACAAGGCAGACAGAAGAAAGGTTCCTACATGTAGCTTCACCTCCAGCTGGCTGACTTGCTGTTTGGTTGGCTGTACTGCACAAGAGTCTTGCTTGTGGTCTGGAGGGCTATACATTGTGGAGCAGTCTGTTTCTATAACACACACACACACACACACACACACACACACACACACACACACACACACACACACACACACACACACACTAAGCCCATTTCCTCGACAGGAAGTTCAGGCCACTTCAGATTGCAAACAATCTGAAGTGAAGCGCGTGCTGTTGTTTGTGCTCGCGTGTCTCCAACATTAAGATTTAAAAGTCTGTTTAGACTGTTAAGCCCTCTACAGGCCTTTTAGATTTTAAAGAAGCAGGCGTGCTGGAGAGATACAGGTTGATGCTACAAAATATTGCCTGTTGATGGTGATTACATTTATGCACGAGTCACCTCCAGAGCATCTGTTTGTGTGTTTGTCTGGTCAAATGGAGAATGTGTATGTGAGTGATCACAGAAAGTCTTCCTTTAACATTCTTCGCCTGACCTCTGCCTCACTGACATTTCTTTATTTTCCTCAGCCCTTGAGAAAACCCCCGAGCCCCTCTCCCCAGACTATGTGGAGATTGCAATATACTGTGCAGGCGTCTTCCTCATTGCCTGCATGGTGGGCATTGTGGTAGTGTGCCGCATGAGGAACACTGCAAAGAAGCCCGACTTTGGAGGCCAACCAACGGTTCACAAACTGACCAAGCAGATCCCTCTGCGCCGCCAGGTAACAGAAAGTAGATAAAGAGTTCTAAAGGCATTTTACACCCCTAGAGGAGAAAAACACACACTGCAAACAGGCCGAACAATATCATGACACGGAACAAAGGACAAAGAAGTGAGCTAAAAGAAAACATTCATATTTAATTAACTATTCTTTCACAAAGCAGACAATAACAAAGCCCCTTTTTTCACATTTAGTCACTCTGCTGTATTCCAAAGAAACACAAAGAAACACTTGTAAGTCAAACATGTGTCAGCATGACTGCTTGCATTAGCCACTTTTCTTTGGTGTGGGACAGTAGGCCGTGTTTTTTTTTTTTTTTGTCAGTTAAAATGCTGTAAAAGTAATGATGATGATGATGCAGACCTCTGGCTTGCATAAAATTAACAGTTCATGAGGTGATCCATCTTCAAAGACCTTGCAACACAATGCTTCTCCAGTTAAAAAATAAAAAAAGAATCAACAACAGTTAAAAAAAAAAAAAATCCAAAAAATCTAGCCCTCCTTCTTTGCAGTTTCCTTCTTTCCAGTCCAGGGGGCCAAATTGGACCCTTTGGTAGGCTGTACCTTTGACACCCCTCACCTAGAGTTGAAAAATAAAAGCTGCACAGCTACACATGCTTGAGAGGCGAGAAAAAACTGTGGTAGCCCAATCTGATCTACATCGTTTTCTCTCCAATCTTTAGGTCTTATAAAGAGGTCAAACAAAGGTGTCGCCAGAATTATAAGGAAAAACCAGAAAGCCTTTATGAAGTATGGTGAGGTAGTATAAAGAGCAACAGAGCCCACAAACACTGGAGATCATAACTGATTACCACATTTTTTTTTTTCTCACTCAGCTCCCCGGGCTTTCATACATGGTTGATGCACTTGTACATAAAACAAAGATTACACTACAATATGGGCTGATGTGGGATTTTTAAAGAATTCCGACTTCATTTAAATGGCATACATTTTTGTGCAAGTTAGCACTGCTGCCTGAAACTGCAGCCGCAGATTTTTTTTCCCCTTTCCCCTCAAAGGGAAAACCAAAAGGTACAAAAAGTGTTGGATTACATTCTGCAGAGAGACTGATTCCTGTGTCAAGGTAAGGTTAGGGTGGAGAGAGCGGAGAGATGAGCCCCGGAGACAGTCATGAAGCTGAGCGTTTAACGCGCATTTATCAAAATTACTGTTGCTGCTAACTTAATCATCATTGAAATATAATCTCTGGCCTTGGGAAAGACTTTATCGTAATACCAAAGCATTAAATGTGGAAGTCACAAATATGCTACTCATACTGATATGCCAGAGTTCCCAGTATTGTTATTTTGTAAATTACATAGTCAGTCATACATGCCTCATTTACTCCTCTAGTGATGCCTTGGAGCTATAACTGATCTCTGAATCCAGACCGCGGTGATCAGCCAATCTCTTTCCTCCTGCAGGTTTCAGCAGACTCAAGTTCTTCCATGAACTCTAGTACACCTCTGGTGCGCATTACAACACGGCGGAGCTCTGCACACGATGAGCCGATCCCGGAGTACGACCTTCCTGAGGATCCACGGTGGGAGTTTCCTAGAGACAGGTGAGAGATGGCCTTCTTTTTCCTGTGACATCCATTACTCCTGCCTGCTTAGTACTCAGAAAAGAACTTGTGATTTGGCCTAGTGTCCAGTGATTCATGAAGCTGTCATTACCACTTTTTCCTAATTGCAAGTCTTACCATTTTACAGAATGCAAAATTAGATAATTATGTAAATCAGATTCAGCTCCTGCATAAACTATGAAACACCTGAAAATGCTGATCTGCTGCCTGGCACCACGTTCTTTTGAAAGGAGGTATGCATAATACTACAGTAAGGATTCAGTCACCAGTAGTTCCAACTTTACAGCATAATGAGCGTCTATCTGATTTGATCTCAACTACAAAATGATCAGATTAATGATTTTTCAGAGGTGATGAGTGCAGACAATAATGACTGACTGTTGAAGAATGGTTCTGGTGTCTGAGCTAAAGGCCTGCTGAGTCCTCTGTTGGTGCTTTAGTAAAATGACCTGAACTTGGCACACTGCCCTGCCTCATCATTATAACTACTCCTACGTCGCATTCTCACTCACCCATAGTGACACACACATGCTTCTGTTGGTAAGGAGTGAAGCCGTGCTAATTAGCGGTTAGCATTCACAGCTTTCATCTGCATGTTTGGGCTAGGAGTGCTTGTTCGGTTTCATACCAGAGGAATTAGCACCGCTGAGGTTTCGGTTAGTCACAGTAACTGCAGCCGGCGATAAGCGCTCGGGTGGATTTAATAGGACAGCAAAGGTTAGAGTAGTTTAATGCCGTCTTGAGGCCTCAAGTTTTGAAATAAAAAAAATGAAAATCCCAAGCTGTTAACCTGAAAGAAGGCCTGTCTTTTGTTAAAATAGTTGTAAAAAGAGCTTGGATCATAAATCTTAGGACCAGTCATCAGTGAAAAACACTTCTGATGTAATATTAGACTCTCAGAGTGCATGCTGAATGGCATTCTGCTGAGGAGGTTTGATTTTTAAATGATGAACTAACCATAGGAGTTGTTTTGTCTGGGCTGAATAAATGTGTGCCTCTCTGTTTGAGTCTTTATTCCTCACTTGTCATCTTAGCGCCTGAGGGATCATGTTGGGCTTGCAGCAGGCTTAGGAATGCTAACGTCTGCAGTTTGCGCTGAGGAAAAATAACATTGATTATGTGTGGCTGGATGGACAGAATGGTTGCCATTGAGTGTGGTGAGTGTATGCCGACAGATAGAGGATTGTGTTACTACATTAGGGCTGCAGGCTTTTCATGTCCCAGTTTGAATATTTACATATCCTGGCCAGTGGGCCTTAAGGTAAGGGCCTCCCTTGTCAATTAAATAAAAGGCACCAGGGTACACTACCAGTTCAGGGGTCTGATTGGTGCTACAACTCTTGATACATAGCTGTGAAAGAGTGTGTGTGAGCAGATTCCTCCCCCGTATCAATCAATGTAATAGAGTTTGGAAATAAAATCTAACAGCAGATTTTAAGCATACACCTGTAAGGCAAAATAAAGAAAGAATTCCATCCTTCACAGGCCAGTATGTCAGGGCTAAGGTAAGCCCCGTGTAATGACTTGTAAAGAGTGTATATTGAAACATGCCAAGAGAGGGTAAACAGTTTAGAAATTAGTGCTCTCCCTGACTTTATCGGGCAATTATCGTAGCCATGTCTGCCTTCCAACCTACTGCCCTGGCAGCGGCTGCGGTCGCTGTGCCAGTAAAACACTCACAGACAAAAATCTGATTTAAACATAGAGAACCATCTAGAAACAAAAGCATAGGGTGAGGCTGAAAAACTGGCTCCGTGCCAGGTTTCATTAACTCTCACACTCTAACCTGTTTACTTCAGCACAGTGGGTGAGTCAGTGCAGCAAATCAGGTTTATACATTTTAGTTTGCATTTCTGCAGCTAATCAGCTTCCTGCCTCTTTTTTTTTTTTTTTCTTTCTTCTTCCGTTTGTGTTTGCTGTCTGGCGGCTGCAGGTTGACCTTGGGCAAACCCCTCGGTGAGGGTTGTTTTGGCCAAGTTGTAATGGCAGAGGCACTGGGCATTGATAAGGACAAACCCAAGGAGGCTGTAACTGTTGCAGTCAAGATGCTGAAAGGTAAGCGAGTCTCAGTCTCAGTATTGCTCCAACAGTCGGAATAAGGTTGTATATCAGACCACTGGGATAAGATGTACACTACTTCATTGTGTCTTCTGGGCAGGTTGAGAACATTTTATAGGTGATTTATGCTCCAGTGAGGGTTCAGTAGAGGTGCGAGGTGGAGCCCCGGGCTGTGGTTATTATTCGTTATTGGTGGTTGCTGAGTGACGGCTAGAGGGAGGGAGGTTGGGAAGGTAAGGGTTAGGGGCGGTCACATACCTGACCCCAGAGCAGCAGCTGGCTAGAGCTCAGTCAGCACCCACACAAAGAAGTAAGTCACACTAGCAGCACTGCTGTGATTAATGAAAGCAGGAGGAGGAGGCACTGGGTTGGTTTGGGGTTGCGGGGTACGGTGAGATCAGGCACAGCAGCAGGCTACTGGACCTACCTTGACAATATACTGTATGTCTGCTCTTTAGAATGACTCCAGATACGGTAATGGTGCAGTGGAATGCAGGCAATGCCAATCTAACTATTGGGATATCTCGGCTTGCTCAATCAGTTCCACGACAAAAGGAGCCTGTGCGGCAGATAATGAATCCAGATTGAACGTCTTTAATTCCTTCTCCTCCCTGGCCCTGGTGCTGAAAGGATGCCTCTGTAGTCATTGTGGGGGGCCTCCCTCACTGCTGTAACTTTAGCCGACATTGTCTGTCAGCCGCACTTAATCAGACGCACCTACTAAACAAGGGGCGGCCCATTAGTCCCAAGTCAAAGGGTTAAAGGGAAGTTTGGAATATGGTGTTTGTTTTTCTAACCTTCTCTCGACAACCTTCAATGTAACGTTTTCTGTTGTTAGATGACGCCACTGAGAAAGACCTCTCTGACCTGGTGTCAGAGATGGAGATGATGAAGATGATCGGCAAACATAAGAACATCATTAACCTTTTGGGGGCCTGTACACAGGATGGTGAGTTGGATCTGACATCATAAAGTCACCTTAACAGGAGAATCAGTGTTTCTTGTTTTGTTTTGTTTTTGTTTACAAACAATACACCGAGCAGCTTGTATTCTTTGTAGCTTTGAAAAGTTGTGCGCTTTTAATAGCCTCCAACTTGATCTGCTTTGTTGATTTTGTATACAATGCTGTAAAGGTTCTCCCATTTCTCTCACCGAAGCACACTTGTTGAGTCCCTGTGAAAAGATTTGCCTAAAGATTTTGCTCATTCATATGCAGATATCGGTTTTGAGCAATTACTGTGAAAAAGAATGACCTGTTTAGAGGTTTGGAAATGCACATAAATGCTGAGAAGCAGCCCTGGACAGACTAGGTGTTTTAATGGTGTTTCGCATACAGACCTTCTCAAATGTTTTTGAATAGAAATTTCCATGAAGCAAGCGGCAGTTTTATGATCTGAATGTTCTGCTTTTCATTAAAATTCACTCTGAATTTTGTCACTTTGTGTCAAAGGGAATGATTCAAGTTCAAGCACTTACATGGTTCTGTCTCCTGTGCAGGCCCCCTCTATGTGATAGTAGAGTACGCCTCCAAAGGTAACCTCAGGGAGTACCTCCGAGCTCGCCGGCCACCCGGCATGGAATACTCCTACGACATCGCCCGTGTCTCAGATGAACAGCTCACGTTTAAAGATCTGGTCTCTTGCACTTATCAGGTGGCACGGGGCATGGAATACCTAGCATCACAGAAGGTAAGAAGAGAGCATGCACAGACACAGAAAATACCCTGTTCTCATATCAATCGCCCACTTGCTGGTTGCCTAAACAGATCATGGTGCCAGCACACAGAGGGTTTGACGTGTTTTATGCAGAAGCTTGTATGTGTGTCACTGTAGGAATATTGTCACCTAAAAACACTACCCTGACCCCCTGCTCAAATCCCCACATTGTCTCTTATCCCACGACAAAAGCCCCTCTGTGTAGACGAATTGTGAAGTTTTCACAATAGGGGTGCAGCCACGTTGGCCAAATGCAGCATTACGCTCCCTCTAACTGTTGGAATGTGACAGAGCACGCTGCCTCACACACACACACACACACACACACACATACTGAAGTGTCTATGTACAACCATACATGTGTCAAAGTATGTGAGGAATCTTTACTTATCCAGGCATGTTGAAGATGGTGCAGTCAATGTGGCGTCATGTTATTCAGTCAAGTACTCCCTTTGTGCAGGATGATCACATGCACCACAGACATTTTAACACCATTCCAAATAAAGTACACACCTGTTTTGAAGTTGATTCATTTACAGAATGAAGTAATTGTCCTATTCTTGCCCCCCCCCCCCCTCTCCATCTCAGTGTATACACAGAGACCTGGCAGCGAGGAATGTCCTGGTCACAGAAAGCAATGTCATGAAGATTGCTGACTTTGGTCTGGCCAGGGATGTCCACAACATCGACTACTATAAAAAGACGACCAATGTAAGTCCTCTACATGTCAATGGATGCTCGCTTTGGGAAGCAGAAAATTTTAGAGCGTTTCAGTGGGGGATGAGTTCACCCTCCTCTCTTTTTTGCTCCAATTTCCTCCCTTCCCTCATCTTTCTGTTTCACTCTTTTCCTCTGCTGGTGTCTTGGCAGAAGCTGCAGGTTCCCAGGCGGCCTGTGAATGTAGTGCTTCTGGAGACTCTGCCTGTTTACCCCTCAGTCTCTTGTTCTTTTGGTTTCATCGACACTTATACAATTAGCCCAGAAGAGAGCCAGAGTGAGAGGGAGGGAGCAGCGGCTTAGACATAATTGACATCTCCATAGTGGCCCAGTGGTGTCTTTCTTTCCCACCACAGAACAGCGTTGCATGCACATCCTCATTTAATATGCATGATTGCCTTTTCATCGCATGCACAATCATGCTGACAACTAGCCGACAACAAAAACAACAACAACAATATTCGAAGATGTTGTTGGTGATGATGATGATTAGGACAGTGACGGCAGCAAATATGACGATAATTGAAATGAAACCAATAAAGACAGAGGCATCATTGTTGTGCTGCATTTTTTAATATTCCTGTTCATTTTAGTTGGTCTGATGGGAATGGGACACTTTACACCGGCCTTTTATTGTATTGCCTGATAAGTCTTTATATAATGAATGAAAACCTACAGTACATTCATATATTGTGTATTTAACTTGCCCACCACAGTATCTGAAACAAAAAAATACCTATTTGGTGTCTGAATGATAATTGATACCCACTAAAATCACCTTTGTCAATTTTGCTTAGCTTCCCAGCCAGTGTTTCAATACTACAGAGAGATAAACTCTTCTTTATCTGTGACCCTGTTTATCAGCTCTATTGCCCTAACAATGTAAATGTTCCTGAGGGAAATCCTCCCCCCAGACAGTCGCTCCTCTAGTGCCTTATTCCCTTGGCTACTTCTACATATCAGCTTTTCCAGGAGTAATGAGACCTCCTGGTAATGAGGGATTTTCAATATGCTGATGAAGCAAGAACTCGGGGGTCTTTTATGTGTACATTTTATTTGACCTCTCACGCGCGTGTGTCCTCAGGGTCGTCTCCCGGTGAAGTGGATGGCTCCAGAGGCACTCTTTGACCGGGTCTACACACACCAGAGTGATGTGTAAGTATATAACGAAGTGTTTCTGTGTCCCACAACCATAAATAATCCAAAATCCATTTTACTCACAGCAGTGGTACAAATAAGCCTTATCATAACGTAAAACACACCGTCACAGCTACTTCCTGTAGCCTGCAGTCAGCAGGGCTGTTTTTCAGGGTGTACAGGAACAGGGGGGTGAGTGATTTTTTTAATTTTTTTATTTTTTTGGTGCCGTGTTGGTGAGTGTTGGGGGGGGGGCTGGCTGTAGGGGGCCAGTACTGGCCAGTCTGTGGCAAAAGTGAGGATTTCACGCTAGACTTGGAGCCAATGCCGTGTTACTAATCTGAGCGGCTTCAAAGGACCTAGAAGGAACTCGGAGCCCACCAGCAACCCCCCCTCTTTTCCGATTCATCCCTCGCTCCTCCGGCCCGGCTCGGCTCGGAAGTTTCCCCTCTTGTTTGGGCCCCCACGCATGTCTGAATGCAACAATGCTGCGGCCTCCTGGTGCAGGCCTCATCCTCTCTAGATCCAGCCTCTTTTAACCCCCTGCCATCCCCTCTTCACTCCCCTCTCCTC
>JASGAU010340889.1:0-10209 GCA_030220045.1 Australoheros facetus
TTTTGCTTTTAATTATAGATTTTATTTATTTCAGTTAATGAAAATGTTTTTTTTCAGTTTCAGTTTTCATTATTTAGTTCGTTTTCGTTAACTATAATAATCCTGTTTGTTACAAAGATTACCAGCAGACAGGAACCAGCTTGGTGGTATCAAACTCACATGCAATTGGTCAGTGGGTTTCCTTGGGCTTCACTACTACCATAAGGACTGTAAAACCTGCGCCGGTAAACCAGAAAGCGCTCAACAAGATTTTAATTAAGTGGTTATTTCTGTTTTGGTATTAGGTTCGGGTCCGCTTGAGACATCATTTCGGTCCGGATCCAGACCGAGGTCCGCCTATTGAACATTTCCGTTCCGCCTATGCCCTATGAACATTTTTTTTTTAATCTTATTCTTACTAATGTGATTAAGAATTACTAAATTGAAAAGAAGTATTTCTTATTTCTTAATAAAGGAATATACAAGAAAGTAACTTATAGGATTAGACAATTACATTGAGCTGTATCTCCAGTCTCCATCCTCAAAAACCAAGTTCTATTTTAAGGAGGAAATAAGACACACCGACCTCAGCGGTCATACAGGCGATGCGCTGTGGCGAGATGTTTCCGCACAGTACATTACGGCGCAGGTCTGGGTTCTTCTGGTCCTTGAGGTTGGAGATGCGACTTCGTAGGCGGGTTTTGTATTTCATGTCTGTCGACTTAAATTCTTGGAAGATCTGTACACACAGCGAGCCGTCAAGGACCAACAATGTGCATGAAATGTGTTACAGCTAGAACCACAAGCAAACATTTATTTTAGTGTTATTGATGTTCAATAATACTGAAGCTTTAATGGAATAAACAAGATGTTGGTGGCTGGAAATTAAATATTGAGTCATGAATGAAATCTCATGCATGTGCATGCATCCCAAGCATGTCACACAGAAAGACATGCTCATCCAACATGCTGAGACCCACCCTGTGAACGCCCTCACTAGGACACCTTTCACTCATCTGTTTGCTCATGGAGTTTCACCATTAATGATGTGAAAGGATATGTTCTTCAATTTGAGCTGCCAGATGCTCGCAGTCAACTCCAATGGCCTTATGGTCATCTAAAACAAACAAACAAACAAACAAAAAAACTTTCTTTAGCTTCATGCTCATTAACAGCAACACAAAAAAAACACCTGATTATTAAAAAGCCGATAGCCTACCGATCATTTGGAGTAAGTGTAGATATTACTGATGATACTTCTCCCACAACTTTTTTAATTTAGACAATGTCACGATAGTGAACACTTTATATTGGTGGAAAAGCGTTACAAGCTTTAGGAAGGCCTGTAACGCTTTTCTTTTTGCCTCATTATCAGATGGTGCAGCAGATTCTTCTAACACTGTAATAATCGGTTCTCAAATCTGCTGAAATGTGGACTGGTTCTAAAGCAAAACTGGAGAAGAACCAGCACCGCACCAGCAGCAACACCCTGCTAATGAAAAGGTGGTAAAACTGAACCTTGACTTTAGAATATTTTGTTAACAATGTTTACGTTATCCTTGACCTTGAACTCCTCTGGTCATTTGAAGCAGAATTATTAGTCTATCTGAGCATCTCTAAAAAGCAAAAAATCAGCAGCAGTTTTCCATACTAAGAACCTTCTGACCATTTTTGGCTTTAAAACTCTTCATCTTCTCACCGTCCGTCTGCAGCGCAGCCACCAGCAGCTCTCGACATTTGTTTCTCACGCTGTCTGTGGTGATGGGGGCAGGGGGGAAGGAGGTGACCTGAGGGAAGATGGGGGTGGTTGGTGAGGTCGGGGTGGATGGGGTCCCCCCAGAAGATTTACTGCTGAGGAAGAGCAGCAAGACAGAGAAGAGACATTTTATTTGACTGTAACTTCTGTTATTAAAGATGTGAACAAACTTGATGCTCGCGTGACATCACCTTGTCCTGTAATAGTGATGTCACCAACAGTGACATCATCAGTGTGCAACAGACCTTTTTTGACCGCTCCCAGAGTCCTTGGAGGTGGATGAAGCCCTCAAAGGAGAGCCATCTTTCTTCTTCTCCTCTGAACCATCTGTCAGATAAAAGCAAAGAGCAAACATGGCCATAGGAAGCATCATGCAGACATTATTCTAGTTCCTGTTGGTACACTCATGCTTTCCAGTTTCTGAAACTTGATTATCTGTTTCTATTTGTTGTCACTAGAAAATGAAGCCATTTGGTCGGCACCAAGGTTATTATAATTAACGAAAACGAACAAAATAACAAAAACTGAAATTGAAAAAACATTTTTAACTGAAATAAATAAAAACAATAATTAAAAGGAAAAAACGACAACTGTGTTCGCAAACTAACTAAAAAGGAACTTATTGATAAAAATTATTATTGATAAAATGACCTTCGTTTTCCTGTTTCAGTTTATTTAAAGCCTTGTGGATATGAAAACATTTTCTCCGCTCTAGTCTCACCTCTGTGTGTATGTGTGTGTTCACCATGCTGGTCCGCAAAGTAATGGCAGCAGAGTCCCATACGGGATTTCTTTGAGTACAATAGCGTGACAGAAAGAAGCAAGCGTCATGTTGTGGATGATGTAAAAAATGTACAGAACACTTCTCAAGCGGGAAAAACAACAGACTCAAAAGTCCACCTGAGAAGTGCACAAGGTGGCTACGGAAACTGCTCTGAACCGCTGGGGGGACCCCGAATTTATCTAACCAAGCTAACTCTCTGGGCAGCTCCGACAGAGAATCAGCTTCATCTTGTGGATAACATCAGGATGCAGCTGGATTTGAGCTTTGACTCCTTCGAAGAGTTCAGTTTGTTTATGTCAAACATTCGCCGTGTTCTGATATTATGCACCACATGTGGGTGTTGTTAATATACTGGACTGACGCTGAACTTTATTATAGTGTTTTTTTGTAGAATTTATTGTAGAGTTTACTGCAGAGTTTTTTGGGTTTTGGAGTTTGTTTTTCTTTATGTTTCTCCCTGTTGATGTTCATGTGTGCCCTTAATATTACACACATTTAGCTCATAATGCTGCTAACTTGTGAACAGTTGGTTGGTGAATATAATTTTTTAAACGGTATCTTTTGTTGAGTTTTTATTAGGCAATAGTTACTCGGCACCTTGAATTTTGCACCTGATAAAGTATGAAAAACTCAAACTCAAACTAAAACTAATGAAAGCTAAACTAAAACTGAGCATTAAACAAAAAATAAATACTAACAAAAATGAGCAAAACCACTCTGAAAACTAATTAAAACTAAATAAAACTAAACTACAATGTAAAAGTCAAAACTATTATAACCTTGGTCAACACACACATACCCAGCAGTTTCTTCCAGGACTTGATAAGAGTTTTGGCCAAAGTCTGAACTTCTTCATCTGAACATTGTTTCCTCACAGCATTCACCGACATCCCGACTCTGGTGGACTACACACACACACAAAATAAAGAAACACAGACACGGATGAATTGAACAGCAGGGTGTCCATGTTAAAAAGTACCAGGGGACTTCTTGGTATCACTAATGATTAGCTTAGAAAATTTCAGGATTACACTTACAGATGTTTTATGGGTTCAGTCCAACCAACAGGACAACAGAAGAAGTAGTTTATTTTCACTGGACATTAACCAGAGTTTATATCAGGGAAAATTTTTGCGCCTACAAATTATGCCCGAGACATAATTTTTTTGATTTGTGACTTATACTCATTACTACAGTCATTTAAAGGAAGCTCTTCATAGCAATGATGAATATATTTCATTTAATTCATTCATGAACATTCTGGACTTTAATATCTCAGGTTGGTTACAACAATCATACACATCAAGTTTGGTGTAATTTTCTCAGTTCTCTGTGTTACCTTTAGATCAGTTAAACTGGATTTCCAGCACAGTGCAGGGGAACTTTAGGCCTTCTTGTATCTGATGGGCAGAGTTACTTACCTGCAGTGTCTCCAGAGACATCTTGATGTTCTTCAGTTCTCTTAGCAAGTCCAGAGCACTGTCCTGTAAGCAGAGTCACCTTTATATTCAATTTACATAATTTATTCTTTAATCAATGTGTTCTGAAGGCTTCCATCTAAATGTAAAACACTTTGAAGCCAAACTTGTAGAAATTCACTCAAGAAAAAAAAGTTCCAGCTGCTG
The DNA here is from genome assembly GCA_030220045.1 of Australoheros facetus. NCBI lineage: Eukaryota > Metazoa > Chordata > Actinopteri > Cichliformes > Cichlidae > Australoheros > Australoheros facetus. The sequence continues at coordinate 4,145 of JASGAU010340889.1, forward strand.
ATGTAGCAAATATCAGGACACCAATGGCTCTCCTAAAGACACTGAATCAGCAGTTTGGTGGTATTAAACTTGTTCAGCTGACATGTTATGTTTGATGTGCACATCATCATTATTTAAGCACAGCTGGATCACACTCTTGTTTTTCTTTTGTCAAAGCACTAACCTTTCCAGTTAGACTGAATAGAAACTGACATTCAGGGTTTCTTTTTGAATTTTTTTCTCTTCTAATTCAGTTCCAAACAAACACGTTTTCAACAACAAATTACACAAATCCAGCAGCCGCATGACTGATGTTAATGCAGACTCGATGGACAATCAGGAAAATCCAAAAGTGTTTCTGTGAGATGTCCCAGGAAGCTCAAAGAGAAGAAGTGCAGAAAATGAGAGAAACAGCAGAAAGCAAGACAAAATTTAGAGAACGAAGGAAAAGAAAGATTTAAAAATGGAAAGGAGAACATACCATTAATGTGAATCCCATTCAGAACTCTAGTCAGAATCCTATCCACATGTATCTGCAGATCATCCTCCAAAAGAAAACCAAACAACTTTTATCCCACATGTATCTAACTAATCAAAGTGTTTCACTGTTTCCTTGATAAAACTCAACATCACCTCCAGCTGTGACTTACTGCAAATATGAACCAAGCTTAACGCAGACTCAAATAACTGTGGCAGGCCAGAGATATACGGGAGTGATTAGAAACCTTATAAATCCAACTGTTTATCACATTGGTTTCAAAATAAAGGGTTAAATCACTCAAAAGCTAAAGGAAATCTGAACTGTTCAGAGAGAAGGTAAAACTAAACACCTGTACAGCTGTTCATCACAGTGGATTGAACTGACATTTAGACAGCACTTTTCTAGCTTAGGTGACCGCTAAGACCACATCAGGCCACATTTACCCACTTACATACAGAACTTTATTCTATCTTGTGAACTCATTTTTCTACCTACCATCTATGACCAATTTAGAATCACCAATTAACTGGTGCTAATCACTGCACCACCATGCTGAACCAAAACTAAGGGACTTTTCTGAGTTTACTCAGAAAGAAAACTTCAAAGCAACTGACAGAAAGGCTGAAATAACTTTTTAAAACTCAGAAACCAAAACTACAAACAAAGAGAAAAAAAAACAAATACAAAAACCAGCAGGCTCATTACTCTGAGCAGAAACCTGAGGTTCACCAACCCTCGACTAAAGCTCAGCTGTTCGAGTGCAAATTGCACTTGAAATAAATAACTGATCAATTTGCAATTGATGTTATTTACTATCACAAAATCTTTGGCAAATAAAACATTTGACATTGAATATGTGAGAAATGCTGCACACCTGAGGTAGACCAACATTTGCCTGCAGAGTTTTCTGCCATTCTTTAGACTTCCTGCCTGACAAAAGTAAAACTATCCATTCACTGCAGGGCAAGTTCTGTTCATGACAGAACGAGTGAGCATCACAACTTTCTGTGTACTGATTACTGAAGACTTGATGAGGATTCTTCTCATCAACCAACACTGGTTGACTATTAGGGGGCAGCTGTACTGTAGATCAACTCCTAATCCAGCTGTGGAGCACAGTGGAGGCAGCATTATGGTCTGGAGCTGCTGCACTGTCTCCTTCCATTAAGGAACAATGAACTCAAACTGTATTAAGAAATGTTCCAGGTGAAGGCCAGGCCAGCAGAGGGCTGATCACCCCTCATTTGGTCTGACATCATCAGGTTCAAGCAAACAGACAAAGTTAAAAAACAGTCTGAATTCTCTCAGCCCTAAAATGAAACAGCAGCCACATTTGGAGGGTTTGTGAAGTTGTCTTAGCTGATACATAGTGATGTGCTACCTGGTGCCTAGCTACAGAGCTATGGTTAGGTTCATATAAGCACATTAGCACAGTGAAGCTGGAGGATGAGGGTTAAACTGTTCATGCTGAGGGTCTCTGATGGACAAATGCCATCATACAGCAGGAAGATAATGCTGAAAACAACATACTAAACCTCAGCCCAGAGAACGTCTGAGATGATCCATCCACAGCACAAGGTTATCATTAATGTGCTGCTGCATGGTTTGGATTACTCACTGTGAAAAAGTCCTGATCCTAAGCTTCATGTCCACACTGAGAGGGATTCTTTTCTACACCATGAGTTTTTAAAAACTGGGCTTAAAAGATGTTGTGCACATGAAGAGAGCTGACAAAAAGCCAAAGAAGGGCTGGGGATGACCATTGCATAGTTTCTGGGGACTCAAGTCTGCAGCACATTAAAAAGACCAGAGCCTCATCCAATGCAAATGATGTTCAGACCAGAAACAGGACAGATGAGGTCATGCAATTTGTAGGAGGAAGGATTCAAAATTCCCCCTCATTTATGTTCAGTCTTCACGAGCTATCTGATGGAGCTTCAAGACTTTTTCCTGTTTTTGTGTGACTGAGATCAATCAGTTCAGAAAAATCCAAAAGCTCAAAGTTGCACTTAAAAGTAATTGTGGTGATCAGAAGTGTGAAGACTACGAAAAACAGGACATGGTTGTGGGACGTAAATTAAACTCCTAACATCAGAAAGGAAGCACATTCGGTCTGCTTATGACAGTTTTTTGTTTTTTTTAAATCAAGAACCCCATAGCCCCAGAGCTGTGTGTGAGGGTGGCGCGACACCAGCAGCCCCAGAGCTGCTTCTGTCAGCATCTTCTCAATCCCATCTCAGAATGTTCTGGGTGTTTGTTTGCTCTGTATCTGCATCATGCAGGTGAAGTTTAAAAATGTTGGCCTCATTTTTAGGTCATAAAACTGCAATCTGAATATTTTCAGCGTCTGTAATGACGGAAATAAACAACTGATTCATGGGCAGGTGATGAGCTCTGAGCTTATTCCAGGTGTGTCTGTTTTAATTTCCTGCTGTGATTTCAAACTGTTTCTAAAAGCCTTCAGCAGCATTCAAAGGGTTAACCTGAGCAACGAGCAGCACCGCGTTTCCAGAATCTTCCTCCGTCAGCAGTTAAAGGTGGCTGCTCATCACCTGATGGATGTTTTTCCACTCACCGTGCTCTTCTTCTGCACCATTTTATCCAGCTTCCTGGCGATGCGCTCCACTTCCTGATTCTTCATCATTTCTGTGGCTTTCTGTTCGTCAATGCGCTGCGGAGTGAAGCTCCATGGATGGAGGGTAAACTCTTCCTCCGTCCTTCTCACTGTCCGCCCGTCTCCTCTCACAGCCGCTCGTTGTTGTGTGCTACCGAGGCATCTTGGGAGATGGAGTCTTCTTTTGTCTCCCAGCTAAAACTTGTAAAGAAGGCGTTTAAATTTTCTCAGCAGATGAATATGAGGAGAACACGATGAAGCATTTTTAAGCCCTTTGTTCATGTCTTTGAATATAAAAAAAATTCTGCAGGTAAATTCTCATTTTTCGTAAAAAATGATGAGCCGTCATGTGACGTGAAATTCTCTCATTTACACTCACTGACCACGAACAAACAGCTGGACATTTTTCTAAGGTTACTTCAGAACTGAGGTTATACTTTAGAGGTGTAGTTATATTCAAAGGTGACCCCATTGGTATGCACAAAGAGATTAAAGTATATATTTTATTTATATAAAAACTGTATAGCACAGGTGCCCCAAATAAACCGATATTTTTATATTTCTCTGCAGTTTAATTGACGTGTTTTATTGCATTCAGGTTTTATGATCACAGATATTTTTATTCAATGTTAATTTTTTTCTGAAGAAACATTTTTAATAAAACGGTGATTTGAAGAGATTGTACAGGGACAGAAGTTCCTCTGGGGGGCGCTGTCTTCTTTAGAACCATGAAGCCTGTGTGCAGTTACTCCATCGCTCCACAGCTGTAGCGCTATGTGACTTTGTGACATACACACACCCAGTTGCATGCTCACAGTAGAGCATGCAGTTTATTAACACCAGTCAGCTATAACTGATCACATGATTAGATTGACCTTATGTACAGATCTTAAAATCTGTGCACAACTTCATCTCCATCTGACCATCTTCATCAGTCACCACATCTTCCTCAGCATCTCTGCTCCCTGGATGTGTCCTCTGGATTCTGCCTCTGTGGCATGGTTCCTCTCCTTCCCTCCCTCTGACCTGCTGTCCATCACTTATTCTCTGCTACAACAACATGTGATTCTGTCAGAGGAACATCAGGAAAACAGAGCCACGAATATTACGACACAAAGATTATTTACCACTTTTCTTAAAAGGTAAAAACAATTTGTTTTATACAAGTTCCTAAAAATGATTCCCAGTAAAAAGTGTTTTCACCAGTGAGATGCTAGAGGGCTTTTAATTTGAAAAGATTAAAGATTATTTATTGTTATTGTAAAATGTATGTATGTAAAATGAAAGTCAGGTGCACTCAAGAATCAAACTCAGTGAATTTAATAATATAAAAAATTTAAGTTATACCACAAATCATAAAACAGTCCATTTCACACAAGTGCACACAACACAAATCCCCCAGACTTTTCAGTATATCAGACATTCACTGCCACTATATACATTTTAAAAAGTCTATTATCACACATTAAAATTCCATATCAATATGGATATTGTGATCCTGGAAATGTTGAATGTGCTATGCAATGCAATGCAGTAATTTTAAATATGTTTAGTAGGAATGAAGGTCAGTGGCTTTAAGATGAACACAGAATTCATCATTTTATTCATGAACTGTAAACCAGGAACCACCAGCTGCTTGAAGGTGGTTTGTGTTCCAGCTTCCTCCATGTTACTTCAGCAAGAGTTCATGAGTTCCATCAGATGACGGAATATCTACCAAGAAAATGAACAGGCGTGAGCACAGGTCTTACATGTTGGAGAGGCAGCTGAAAGAGAATCAGTACATTCTGAAATGAGGGTGAAGGCTTCTTATATAATGTTGGATTCAACCTGGAAAATAAAAATGGAGAGTATATAAAATCACCTGAAGTTATGAGGTGGAAGCTTGTACCAGCAACCCATTTGTAAGAGCCATATACAACTTAGCGGTGTTATGGTGAACATACGGTGTTGCATGTTTATGCCTGGGATTACGGTACACTGTAAACCCAAATTTTCTTTTACATAATAAGTCAAGCTATTATTACTAATCTTTTCATTATTTTGCAAAAGGCGGGACCATTATTAAACAAAATGTGAACTGTAAACTACTCAAAACGAGTATTTGCTGTACTAATGGTTCTGAGTGGAGACAACTCTCATTTACATGTTTTTACCAGTTTTGGGACGGGGCTTGTCAGTGCACACCTGACTGGGGAGCCAGTAGGTAGCAGTAATGCACCTTTAAGTTGTTTGCCAACTCGAAGAAGAAGAAGTTTCTTCTGACTGTTGTCTGCATGTGAAGAAGTGGGGGAAATCAGCGTCAGGTAAATGCAAAAATTTGAATCCGTTATCATAATAGTTGTATTCGCTGGGTAAAATAACATTTTTGGGGTGCTAATGTTAACTGTAATCTTTCACTGCAATGTCAACTGCGTCATTTTGCCCAACATTATAGTTAGTCTATCATATTTGTTAATCTTTTGGGACTGAATGGATTAATAGTTAATGCCTGCTGCGAACAAAAGGCGACTTGCCTCGCACAGTTAGCTAATGCTATTAGCAATTGGTAATGTTAGCTTTCTGTTGAGTAAAGAATAATTTACCACATGCTTTATTTTTTTGTAACTTATACAGTGAACACGCAAAGCAAGGGCTGTTGCTGTGTTAGCTCGTTCAATTCTGTTTTTTTCTACCACCACATTTGATTTGTGCGGATGCCGCGAGGGGGCAAGGGGATGGTTTTTTTTTTCTTTTGCATTCCCTCACAAAAGTTGAAACATGACGTCGCGCGCAAGCTCTAGCTCCTCAGCTCCCTACTGGAGGGCAAAAAAAAAACTCCTGACCAACGATGACTACCATTACTTTCAGCTGTCAAGTTGTCAACATGACGCGCTAAATCTTAAATGTACGCGTGATATATAAAAGAAAAAGGAACGCAGTGTTTTGCTATTAATTATCAACACTATGACAACTAGAAAACAAGGTCCAAGGGTATCATATTTCACAAGT
>JASGAU010340890.1:0-20489 GCA_030220045.1 Australoheros facetus
TAATTTCCAACTATATTAAGTGAGACATTAATGTTGAATAAAACTATCCAGTTATGATGCTTAACTTTAATTTCAGGAGTTTGCTTATCACAGGAGCACTCCCTTCGTTGGTGTATATAGTAGACTGGTGGGAAAATAAACAAAATTTTGAAGTTTAAGCTTATGTATATTGATTCATTCATCAACCAAACTTAAATTAATATTTATCATGTTAAATATTTAAATGTGAGTAAAATGAGATTAATTTCGATTCATTAATTAATTAATTAGATTAATTTTTTTAATCCCACCCCTAGTTAAAATATGACAGGAAGGTGTCTCTGTTGAGCTGAGAGCGAGATTGTGTTGCATCTATGGGTATGAATACTGCAAAGATGTGTGTGATACACTATGACTAGTGGGTCACCATCCAACAGCCAAGGTCATCTAGTGCTAAGTTGGGAAAGACTGATTTCTTTTGTATGGTTTTATTTTTATTGCATTGTTAAGCTGCTTTGGGTCATGACCTTAATACATTTACATCACTTCCTCAAGTCCACCAGGAAGATGCTTGTCCATTAGGGGTTCAAAGTGCAAACATTGTCCCAGAAGAAGCCCTCTGTGGAGTTTGTCACCATGAAAGTCAGAATTTAAAAAATAGCATTTTCTTATATGCCAATGTGTATAATGAATAATAGGTGTATGACTTCCCTCGGATACCCCTGCAACCTGGCATCAGCTCCTATTTACTCAAACTGTGTACAAAAGTACAGCGCAGGCAGCAGCTTCTTGACAAGGCCCCATTAAAATGTGTGGGAGCTGTGCATTCACGGAGCATCCAGCATCTCTCTTGAGTATTTAATAATGTGTGTTCATTACTGTGCACTCCATTTTCCATTACAGTGAGAAACAATAAAGGAGTCTTTCTTTGGAATGAGTAAATAAACATGCAAATAGTGGCCAAGAAGAATAAGAATTCAAAAAGAAGAAATTTTTTGATGTAAATTCGTAAATGAACATTGAATTGCTGCTCCGATGACAGTAACACAGAAAGTGCTGTTGAGTGAATCGATGCAATTAAAAATGCGCAAATTAACGGTGTGAAAATCCTGCGTGCACGTTGAACTGAATTTAGATTCTTAGAAGGGGGGAAAAAATACTTGTGAAAATGACAGAAAATTTTGAATTTGTGCATCACTGTGTGTTACAGAGAGAAAGCTTATGCGTGAGTTCTTGTTGCTCCATAATAATGTTGATCAAATGTCCACAAACAAAAGATGGTAACTGAGCAAACTGTGTGCTGGTGACCAGCCAGGCCGGCACTGGAGCTTGGACTGATGGGCTAATCTCGTTATTGTTTCCAACTGCAAAATAGCTTCTGAAGGGCGTTTTATCTAGCAGAGCCCAGTATCTTTGCCTGAGTCAACACAATGCTGGATTACTGTAAACAAAGTGTCTCTCGTGTCTCTGGTCTGCCAGCTAGTTAGTCAGTTGGAGGCTGAAGACTTGTCAGATGTTTTCCCCTAACCTGCTCTGTGGGGAGGGCCTGTTCAGCAAGAGCTCCAGAAAGAACACTTCAATGTATTCATTCTATTAAATATTTGAGTAAGGAAAACTACTTATTTGAGCCAAATCAACATGGAAATTATTATTTTTTAAACCTTTCCGTACTTTGTGTTTTATTGTTCTCAATACCCAGCAGCCATTAACACATTCTCTCCTAATAACCAACTAGATTTAAAGATATCTGTAGTAAAGAGCGAGTGAAATGATTGATGTGTTTGCAATATCTGCACATTCACAGAAGAAGGATGTTTTTTTTATACCATCTTTTCTGTATGTTCATTTTGAAAAGGAGACTTCTTTTATTGTATTATTCTGTACTGTACTGTATGTGAACTGTCACAGAATGATGCAACTACATGCAAAAACACACCCAGCACACTACTGTGCAGATCCCACGCTGAACAGAAAGGAGCAGCCTTCCTCGCACACCGCACACTCTTACATGAGCACCTCTCTTAATTGCTTTACTAATTTGTCTTGATTCCCTAATTATCTTTCTCTAAGTAGTGAATTCATTTCTTGTCCTAACCTTATGACTATATTTTACATTAAATGGCTTAGTCACACTAGAATACAAATAGGAGGGTAACTTAGCAGTTGGCAGGTGATAGCATTGATTTAAAAAATAAAATAAAATCTGTTGGAAACCGAGTGCTAGCAGTTGTAGACCTGAAGTTTAGTATGCAACTTCTTCAGCACCATTTTCAATCGCAAGGCAATTGCACAGAACGTCTGGTTGTGCTGGGGTCTCCAACCACTAGCGTAAAGTTTTTGTCATTTAAAAAACAAACAAATAAATAAATAATCCAGCACATTCTTACTTCAGGTGGTGGATTGATGCTCCAGCCACAGTAACTTTGGCCCCAAAAAGTTAATTTGGGGCTTTTAAAGAGCTGCAAGTTTTGCAGTTGGAGAGGAAGAGGTGTATCGCAGTATGAAATCTCTCAACCAGGAGACTGCGCTTCATAGCTAGCTTTAAGGGTAACTCTTTATAATAACCATGTTTAAAAACAATGAATAGTACATATAGATTCTGATGACACAGGGACGTATAACATTTTATGTAAGATTTCATTAGTGGTCACTGAGCCTAATGTCCTCATCGATGTCAAATACTGCTTTTCTCTCAAAGATGCTGCCGTCACAGAGATACACACAAAATGTCATTTGGTAGTGTTGACACGGTGCACCTGTTAAGCCATTGGTGAGCCCAGTCTCACTCCCACATCACTATTAAGAAAGATAAGTGCACTAACACTACCTTTAACACTTTAACACACTCTCAGGATTGCTGTGAACAGGGTATTGAAAGTATTCTTGTGATTTGTGCCACCCCACCTGCCTGCTTATATACTGATTAAACAGGTATTATAAACATCAGTTGCAACTTTACAATAATTATCCAAAAATGTTGTTTACAAACCTATCTCTAACCAATTAGGAAACCATATAATCATTTGTTAATGGTAAAATAACTATTTACAAAAACTTAATTAACAATCAATTTACCATTTAAATTGCATCACATCACATGCATGTTCACCGTTGTGTGTGCATAAACATTTGTGCACAAACGGGCACGCGCCAATGTTTTTTTTTTAAATGAATTCCATTATTTGTATAAATACCAATGCAATAATCAGCTGCCATCCCAACAGGTTCCTTAACCTACAGCAGAGTCAATCTCCACTGCCCTGGACTGCAAGGATGTCCAAAGGACATCCAAATCAGCAACCGGATGCAGCAACTAAGCCAACTCCCCAAAAAAAGCAATGATATTGCTTGCAAGCAAATCGATCATGTCTCAGAAGGATGAAAAAAACATAACACACTCAGCCGTCAATATTCCTGGGCAGCCCACCCAAGCAGTGGGAAACTCAGCCATAAACTGGGATGTCATGGCATCAACAATTTTTCAGTATCTGCGAGACACAAGCAGCTTTAACATTTTAACACTGCTTTAGCAGCAATGTTTGCCACCGTGGGGATTTGCTGAAATATTAGTGCAATAACATTTCCAGTCTGGACCCATTTCTCAAAATATGTAAAAAAAAAAAAAAAAGAGTCAAAATACAAATTCAATTAGAATACATGTGTAATTCCCTTCGTTCAGTAGATATGCACTTGGCAAAATGATACACAAAGTACAAAGTGTGTATACACACAGCGGGGAAAAAAGTGGTTGCCAGCATGCAGCATCCGCACATACTGTGTGTGTGGACTGAAAGGCAGCAGAGCTGCTCAAGGATCTGGAAGTGATGAATGCAAGGCTGAGAAGTGAATAAGGGGGCTTTGGGATAATGGGTCAGAGTCAAGCAATATTTGACTGTTGCTGGAGTAATCCTCTGCTCTATTCCCCCTGCCTGAAGGTGATAATGGCTTTGCACTACTGCCGAACTCCGTGTGCAACTAGGATGAGACTCTGGCACCGTGTCCCTTCATAGGAACTGCCAAAAAAGATGCCTTTTTGTGACATTAAGCAGTATCTGTCTCACAGTAGAGAGGCGCTGTGTGTGTCTATATGCATCTATCTTATTTTCATTGTGTCCTAATCCACAAAGTTGTCACATATCAGGCTAAGAGGCATAAACAAAACTCAAGCTTTTGGAGTTTGCATTATGTCAGCTCACTGTAATCTCAGCCATGACATTTACAGTACACTGTAAATGTCAAATTTCACTTAATCCAAATCTGAAGCACTGCAAAGACACAACCTTCATTTGATAACAACTGACTGATGGAACTGATGAAAGTCAGCACACTGACTGCTAATGTCAGTTATAGTTTTCTTTTTTTTAACCCTCTAAAATGCTTCCAAGTCTCTTCCAAATTTCTGTATTTAATTTAAAATACCGAAACAAAAAAATGCTTGAGTTTATATCTACGCTAAATGAAATTAAAACAGTCCAACAGTCAAACCTCAGAAGATGGTTAGACACTGTCTATAAATGACATGTTCATAATTAAATGCAGTCCAATGGGCTCTCATATACAGTAAAGAGACCTATAGCACTAAAGTCATCACTGCAGCTGGCATAACTTTATTTTATATGACCTCTATGTGTAGATTGTGTAGTGTCTGTTAAAAATGCTCTATCCACATATTTTGCAAGTATACACCATGCGATTCCTCTGATGTGTGAACACTTTCAAATGTTTTCTAATCATAGTGTAGCTGCTAATATGGATGAATTACAGGCTGTCTTACATAACCATCTTCAGATTACTTTATCAACTTTATGGTGAAGAACCTTCATCTGCCACTCTGTCTCCATTTCCTCCATTGATGTTTTAGAAAATCTTTATATAATTAGTTTCAAGCTTTAAACATGGCAAAGTAAGTCTGCTTTGGATGGTTACAAAATTATGACTCATAATCAGAATCCCTATTGAGAATGTGAATGCTCAGTGTTGAGCCCTATTCTATCTAGCTAGCTAACACAATTGCCATAGACAGAAAAAATGATGGATGCAGCTACCATGATGTCACCATTGGTTTTTGAAGTCCCATTCTGAAAGTTTTAAGATGACCAATTTTGCCATTGCTATCTTGGTGTTTTGAAATATGATGTGACAAGCAAGGAGTCTGACTGTGAGACTGTACGCTCATGGGCTCCGCCTCCTTTCTGAAACACAATATGACCAAAATTTACAAAATTCAGTCGTTTTATTCAACAGGACCGCAATTGTAGGTTTTGATGTTTGTATTCTTCCTTGGTTTCAGTTTTGAGTATTTTCTGTCTCTGTATCCTGTTTAGACTGGATAAAGAGACACGGCTCTGTATACCTTGTTTTCTATCAGCAAATAAAAGCTGAAGTGAAGTTTATTCTGTCTGAGTCCTGCATCGTGGGTCCATCTCCTGCCTGCCACACAGCTGACCCGAGACACTTGCATTACAAAATTCAGTGAATATCTATGCTAAATATACTATACTATGTCTAAAAGTGATTTAGATATGGCCATGCTAAGAATACACATATTTTTGATTTACCAAATATTCAGCCATCATCAGCTTTTTTTGCAAGTTTATGAAAACAAGAGAGCCTCTCCTATTTTACACTCTGCATTTTAATTATTTATTTGAAGTGGAACTCCTCGGTCGTGGTGACAGATTTCACACCAGATTGTTACTTTGCACAGAGCAAGCCCATTAGTTCCAAAGAAGAGAATCATCGCAACTCTGGCAGCGACTCAAGGCGTCACTGTTATTTAAACTTTACTTCGATCCCACCAGAAGTTGAGCAAAGAATCTCAACAATCACAGAACATATTTACAAAGAGGGGGATAAGAACACATGATGTGCAACTTGTGATTTTTTTTTTTGGATTCAAGTCTAGTTTGTAGTGTTGTAATTACTGTAGCCGCCCTGTAGGACTGTGATTGCTTTTCTGTTTGCACTCTTTGGTCTTACATGACTATAATTCAAAGGCTTTCTCTCATCCAAGCATTCAGTGATTACGTTTCAGATTCAGTTCGTCACTGGTGTTATCTGCCTTTTAATTTGATTTTTGTAGTTAACCCCTGTATTTGATGCGGCTTCACTGTGTCCTCAAGGACAGCCTGAAAAAAAAGAAAAAGGGGTATAAGAGATCAGAACTTAGAAATCTCCTAAACAGTTATTTTTGCACAAGGGTCTCGTTGCAATTTCCATAACTAACAGTGGTGGGAAGGTATCATTTAGAGACTTTGGGAGTTTGTATTGTCCCTTTGTCCAGATACTGACATTCTATATTTATTCTTTAAGAGTTGAGTTTATTAGTTTATTTGTACAGATAAGGGTTCACCGTTAAGACCCTTATCTGCATAAGCCTGAAGAGATTGCATAAATCCAGCTTTACTCGATAGGTCCATGTCAAGTGGAGCAGCAGTCAAAACACGTGTTTATCAAATGAAAGTTGAGCCGTATATCTTTTTTTTTTTAAAGAAAAAATATAGGAAGTGCCTTTAATGCCTGTTTTGAGCAGTGAGTTTGAGAAATGTAGTTTGCTGACAATCAGTGGCTCTGACTTGAACTAAGTGTTTTCAGTGAAACACCACAGGGTACATTTAAGTCCTATTAACCCCAACAGCAGCCATGTCAGGTGACATATGAGGTAGTCACCAGTGCGTGGAAGTGGTTCTCTTCTTGTCTGCAACTTTATAAGGAGGATTCCACAGGGATTGGTTGTATCACTGCTGTAGGTAGGTTATGACATTTTTGTCAGGAATACTGCAGTCAAAAAACGATTGATATTCCATCAGTAATTTATGCATGGCTCTGTTGTGGCACCTTCCATGGAAAATGGTAGACAGGTGCCACAATCCCAGCACAAAACAAAGCAGGCATCCGTGACAACGGAAGTCAGAAATAGCGTGTATTCAATGTAATGGAGGAGTTTGGGAGAAAAGTGGTTGCAAAGTGGTTTGCAGAAGCAACAGCCATTAGCAGTTATGTGCAGGCAGAAGTGTTTTACACACAGAAGGTGAACTGACTGATCAATCAGCTGATGTGGCGTTCTGAACTTTACTCCATGGCCTGTCAGAGCTAATGCTAGGCTCAATTTGAGTGGTCAGAGTAGCACAGTACTTTGGTCCCCATAAGTTTAAATGACTGAGGATTAAAGAAGGTTAGCCATTCAGCTGTGATGCTTAATTATTACGGTCAAGGGCTAGGGAATGCATTTAACCGGTGATGGGTCCCCACAAGGATAGGCGTAGAGGGGCATGTGTGTGACAGAAAAAAATCAGTATTTTAGGTCTTGTTGAGCAGACTCACTGGTTGCTTCCTTCTTGTGATTCTGTCTGCCTCTCTATTTCTTCAACTTGACCCTGTTGCTGCCTTGCACAACCATAATAGGAGCCTAGGGGTACAGGGGGGAGGGGGAGCATGACTTTATCTTCTTCATCTGACAGTTGCCACACATACAAACACACCCTCAACCTGAAATCACACGAATTCCACTTCTCAGTAACCTTAATACTTTTGCGTGTCACAGATGGCAAAAAGGGGCCTTGAATTATGATTCATCTTCTACACATACAGCTGACACAAGTATGCACACACACACACAGAGGCTGCTGCTGCTCATAATTATCATTAGTGAGGACTGGCCTTTGCTACCCCTGCACTCCCTCTCCCACTGTGCGCTCTCTCATTACCCAACGTGAAAACCTCTCTATAACCCCCCCTCCCCTCAGTTTCTCCCTCTCTGACTACTGACATATGTATATGCAGCACAGACACACACACGTGCACATAGGCACACATACGAGGAAGGTTGCTCTTCTTCTGCCACCATCTTCAACACGACTCCTTGTCTCTGCCTGTGGCCCCGATCCATGTGTTATTGATGGAATCCTTCCAGACACAAACACACATGCGCGCGGACACACACACTCGTTGCCCACTCGACCATCCAATCACACACAGCGAGACCCCAGTGACTAATACTAGCGGATCCTTGGTGACCAATAAAAAGAGCCTGGAGACTGACAGGTTGCTCTGCAGCTCTGATTTATTGAGTGGGGTCTCTACTCTCTTCCCTTCTCCCCCTGCTGTAATTACTTTCTCTCTGTTTTCTTTTCTTTTCCTTTGTCTTGTTTTGGATTCTCCTTCACTCTCTTTTCCTAGCTCTCCCCTTTTCTCCCTCTTTCAATCTGTTTATGTTTGTGAAACAAGGGAAAGGAGGCTGCAGTCATTTACAACCCTCTGATGCCTGAGCGATCGGTTTCTATTAATACAATTAGCCGAGACATAGTGTGCAAGAAAGGGGGAGGGAGGTGGAAGGTTTATGAGTGAAGTGAGGAAAGGAGGGATAGGTTGGCAAATAGAGTGAGAGAGGGATCTAGATGGATGATAACAAAGTAATCTAGGGAGGGATTGTCAAGACCAAGGCAATAGATACCGCAGATCCCAGAGATCGTGAGACAGGAGGAGGATTAAGCACTGAGAAACAAAATATTACTTCTGCAGCGCTTCAGTGTGTGCGTGTGTTTGTGTACACACACACCAGAGTAAGGCTGCAAACGTGGCTGATACTCATCACACAGAGAGATCTGTCTGGTTTGTTACAAAAGTGGAAAAAGCCCCCCAAAAATTCTCCTCGGGGTGAGCCCACTTTCTTCCATGTTCTACTTCACTACGTATCTCGTAGCTGAACTGGTGAGGGCAGAGGTGTCCTTTTTTTACTGGGCTGCACAAGAAAGGTTAAACAGCTCTTTCCAGAGTAAGGTCCTTGGACTGTGTTTTACAATGTAACACAGGTCAAAGGTGAACCACTATTATAGATTAATTGAGACAAGAGGTCAAAGTGGCTTAGCACTGAATCTGTTGAACTAATAATTTTGTTAAGTGTAATTCACTTCATATTATCATCAAGATGTCTTTGCCTATTGGTTGTACAGTAAGTAAACTACTTTTACGGCAGCTATCTTGTGCTCATCTTTTGGTATTTGATCCTTTTTTATTTTTATTTTTTTCAAAGTTGGGGTTAGTTCTAATATTAATCCAATTACCCAAAATTTATTTTCTTACGTGTTCAACCATGAAATGAAAAGTAGCAACATTTGAAAGGAATATAAACAGATTTGAGTCAGGACCTCTACATATAAAAGATGATAGACACTTAGCAGCAGTGCTCTGATAGGTTCAGATGATTTTAATAAACTCAAGGAACAAACACACAACTCTTTTTTTTACTTGCGGCAAGGAGGAGAGATCCGGTCCTGCAGCTCTAGGCTGAGCGGAAGTGATCTGTCCCGAAGGATGGCTTCCTGCGCAGCGCTTTTATTGCGGACTTTCACAGTAAAATCACATGGGTTACACAGAACTCAGTTTACAACATGTAATAAACGACATTCTCGGCTCCTTCCTTACCATATATGGTAATAAGTGTACCGTGGAATGTACATACTTAACATGGCGTACGTGAGATACGTATCTTATGTGTGTTCTGTAGGCTTGAAACAGCCTGCGGGTAACTACACCTTCCTCTTTAAGAAATGTCACCACGTGTTTCCATTTCAAACATAAAAACAACAGTATAATGTGTACATAAAGCAACTTATAAAAGCATACAAACAGAAGATATGATAATTCATAATAAACAGAATGGAACTTATACTATAATTCCAACAGCTCTGTTCTTGGACTGGCCGTTCATTGCACTTACATGGAATGCATGTAATGGGGGCTCAAGGACAACAGATATAATGATGACTAAGTCAAGTGCATCATAAAAAATGTAGGAGCTGGGGTGGAGGTGCAGGTTGTGGACAGGTTAAAGTAGCTGAAATAATCAGAACTACACTGTCTGGATAAAAGTATTTGGTCTAAATCTGTGAAGTCGGGTGTTTTCAGTCCGATTGCCACACATCAGAACAAAAACTGTGTGCCAGAAGCTTCATTGCATGGGTTTCGGTAGCCCAACAGCTACTGTAGGTGTAACATGTATGTAGCCTAGTGCTATTGTCCATGTAGTCTGTGTGTGATAGCCAGTTGGATGTGTAGAAAGAAGATTAGCTGAGCTATCGGCTTATCTGGACCAGCAATGAGATCAGCTGATTTGTCATGATTACTGCTGAGTTTGACTCTGTGGCCTGTTTGAACCAACTTTCTGCTCGGATAATGATAAGCAGACCATTTTGCAACGTGATTACAAAATCAGTCTACAGACAGATATAAAGACTTGCCAAAATACTCAAAACCACCTTTGCAGTAGTTCAAGGTCGAACAGGTTTCTCCAAGACCACATTTTGATGACATGAAGACAGAACATTTCTTTTTGAAGAAAATAAATGTATTTTTCTTTTGTCTGTCTTTTACACTGTCTCCACAATTAATGTACATTTTAACTTGTTTGTACTGGCCCCATTTTGGGGCATATTTCTGTTTCTTACAATGTGTTGTCATGCAAATCTTTGCTGAAAGTAATCACAAGGATGTGCGCAGTATTTTGTGTCCAAAATGCAGCCTGAGTTCTTCTAACCCTATCTATTTTACTTGGAATTCAGAGAAAATGAATTTTAATCTAAATGATTTCTAGTTTCATGTTTAAAAATCATCTTCCACATTTCTGCGTTTGCATAGCTAACACAGCCAAACAGTCAGACTGACTGAAAACGTCTCTGAGGCAGGAATCACTGAGTAAGTCATGATATGCAATTGCTGGTCCAATGCAGAGCCTACGCACAGCTTTGCAGACTGCTGTCTGTCTACGTGTTGTAGCTTTGTACCATCACCAGCTGACAGCTGACCTGAAATCAGAATAATTTCAGTGATGGCAAATGGCAACCATGAAGAGCCCCGCAAAACACATCAAGGGTCATTCGTGCACACGGGTATTTTTAGACTGCATCGACTATTATGACGACCAGTGCATAAGACAACAGCCTCAAATGAAATAAATTACAGAAGCTCATGACACCTTGAGAAATTGTGTGTGTGTGTTTGTGTTATCAAAGAGCTTTATAGAAGATATCAGCCTTGAAACTACACCTGACAGAACACTGTCAGAATGAAGCTGAAGTTGACAAGTGATCTTACAGTTTGGCCTTTCAAATAACTACATGCTGAAAGAAAGGGCTCTATCTATCCGCAGCTCTCCTACCTATCCAGGTGACAAAGGTTTGCTAAAGAATAAAGTACTGGAATATATCATCTTCTGAATCTCTTTCATGATTGCACAAACAAAACAACTCATATCTCCATAGGTAGAGCAACATTTGGACAAGATGACACATCTAAAAAAAATAAAAAATTATAACAGGTTTACTAGACTACCATTCTCAAATAAAGGCAAAATTTGAGAGAAAGCAACTTCCCCGGCATCTCTTCATTTAAATCCCATTAGTTGGATTGAAGGAATTGCCCCATGGTGCAGAGGAGCTCTTTGATACGTTACAACAGAGAGATGTTAAGATGAGTGTCCAACGTTTTCAGTGCATTTTTGAGTTGCACTTTGAAGCTGCATGTCACCACACGCAGTAGATGTTCAGACAGATGCCCCATGTCTTCAGTGCCTTTGTGCAAAGGCTTTGAAGCTGTGTTGCTATTGAAAGACAAAGCCTCACTCCCAACACAGCGTGTCACTTTTCCGTATTCGCACCCATTTATGTTTCAAAAG
Organism: Australoheros facetus; assembly: GCA_030220045.1. Taxonomy (NCBI): domain Eukaryota; kingdom Metazoa; phylum Chordata; class Actinopteri; order Cichliformes; family Cichlidae; genus Australoheros; species Australoheros facetus. The sequence goes on from JASGAU010340890.1 coordinate 11,651, forward strand.
AGTATCGCGATGGAGTTACTCTCAAGTCTGTAGCAATATCCAGTCTGTTTCAAGCTTCTCTTAGCTCGTTTTGCAATTCTGTGTGCAAGTCCATCACAGGCGGAGTGAGACTAATTACCTCTGTGGTTTTCTTTCCACGTGTAGATCATTATAAATTATAAACACTTCAAAGATCCCACAGAAAAATATATGATAACAGAGTAAAGGCTATTAAATGTTTTTAACCGTTTGCCTCAGACTTTTTTTTTCAATCGATTGGCCATGAAAAAAAAAAGATTGAAACATTTTCTTTTTTCTTGTTTTTAATAATCTAGCTGACATAAGTAACATTTAAATCAAGTTCTTCTTCCCCCTCATAAGTTTACCACATGTACTTTAATACTGCGTATAAATGATAAACCTAGATTCCAGGTCTGATAATGAAACCAATGCAAAAGTGCCTTAAACCTAACACTCTTTCTAATGGCCCAGAGAGGGCAGGTCCTCCAATTTAAAAAGGTAGTTTAGAAATCTAAGGTAGAACAGAGCTCTGCTGGCTTGATTCATGACCTCAGTAAGCAATTAACAGAGGAGTTCATGGGCTCAGTTGATAGTTTCGGTTTTGAAGTGACTATATTTGGACGAGAGGTTGGTGCGTTAAGTTTTTAGCTAATGTTAGCAAGCTTGGTTAGCAGGCTGCATGAGTACAACACAGACTCAGATATTTGCTAACTAGTGCTAATTAACAGACAAATAAAATGTTTGAATTTCACTCACCAAAACTGAAGAATGTAAGTATTTTATGCTGTAAATTTGGTTCTTATAACATGGCTGACTTTGGGATATTGATTCAGTTTTGGAACCAGCCTCAAGTGACCACTTGTTTTTGTCATATAGGTCCATTTCTCACATCCAGCTTAAAAAGACTGAGGTTATGAAAGAGAAAATGCTTCTTATTTTATATATACAATCGATTTCAGTTTATCTAAGCTAACCAGCGTTTGTTGGCCTCTACTTTTTTGACAATGGCAGTTCATGATGTGAGTCCATTGACAAATTTGAACTTTAAGAGGAAGCTCTCTGTTCCATCTTTATTCAACAGCATTTAAAGACACGAGGTGTCTCAGCATGTGTCAAGGTTGTCAGTTTATATTTAAACATTTCTGGAAGTTATTATTTGGTTTCTGAATTCTGGATACTTCAACAGCTGTCCATTCGTCTGCGGTGTTCTCATTTCTTCTAGTGGTTTTGGCAGTAAATGGATGCAGTTCATCTCATTGAGAGAATCAAGTTTTCATGTGTTTTTGATCGCTCTCTGCTGATGTGCTTGTCAGCAGCATGACACTTTGATGGTATTGCTGCACAAACTTGAATGCTAACCCAATTTCAAAGGTGGTCTTTGAGTAGAAATCACATTAGTGCTAAATGTAAATCAATAAATTGAGAATGTAAACAGCTGAGCTCATGTTTAATCACTGTCTAATGGTTTGGATTCATCAGACTAAGTAGTAGGCTATGGGATTTTTTTTGTTCCCCACTAGGTTAAAGCATTCTGTTTGAGCGGCTTTCCTCAGATTAATTACATGAATTGTGTACTTGCTATAACTGTACACCATAATTAATATTCTATTTATATTTTATGAAACCAATCTCTTACACATGATTCCTAGATTTGAAAATGTGTTAAGTATCCTATGCTGTACATAAGCTATCTTTTTCTCCTGATTTATTAATAAATGAATAGGTTCCAGTGTTAGTTGGCTTTAAATGTGTTCTGAGAACAGTTTATGACTACAGAATATAGCTGTTTTCCCCCTCTTTCCCTCACTCTCCAGCTTTGGTACAATTTTACAGTCTTATTTGACTGGTAGACAGTTTTTGTCAGCTTGTCATGGTTAAGTTTTTTCTGCTTCAGCCAGAGTGCTCGTTCTGTTAAAAGACTCCTCTCTCCCCACTGCCACCAAATGCTCACGTGGGGAATTGTCAGATTATTGGTCTTCTCTCAAAACCAATGTAGGATTTTTACCTTACAATAAAATGTATAATGCCCCTAGAGAGGTTGTGACCTAAATAAAGTCAATTAAATGGAGTACTCATGACAGTGAATATAGATAGATTTCCACAAGGAATGATTCTCACACACACACACACACACACACACACACACACACACACACACACACACACATGTATGTATATATATATATATATATATATATAGAGAGAGAGAGAGAGAAAGAGAGAGCCTTGTAGCCTTGAAAATTAAACAAAGCAAAAAAAAATAAAGACATTACCATATTTACTTTCCTGAAGTGAATGGGCATCAATTAGCCCCATTGCAAGCTGTGAGGCTGTGACCCATGCATGTGTCTGCTCGCCCTGAGCTAGGCGCACCCAGACCTGCAATATGTTGGCATAAAGACAGTCTGTGCATTTGTGCGACACTACTCAGTGTGACTAGAGCCCAATGTTTTGTCTCTTTTTTGGCATACATTTTATACAAAACCCTTGGATGAGATTTCTTGCCAGAAATTCATACTTTCTGAATTTGGATGTGTGTATTTTTTTGTATGTGTGTATGTTTGCACAGGCATGTGTGCGAGCGTGTGCATATTATCTGTATATACACACACGTCTTTAGTTCCATAAGTGTGGGTGTGTGCGGTTTGTGCGTGGTAAAATTCAGTTGTTTTTTGGCGGATAATGGTGATAAAGGATGCAGCGTTTGTTTCGACAAAGCCATCTCTGTAAGGGGGCTTTCATCAAAAATAGAACTGCCTTTCATTCCTTGTAATTAGAAGAGGTTGGATTTGTTGAATACCCTCATCCATTAATAAGGGTTAGTGTGTGTTTGACAATACTGAGAACAGTGAGGGAAGATCAAAACACATGGAGAAGGTCCTCAACTTGAAACAACCCCCCTTTGATGTTCCCACATACATGAAAATCTATTGCGCCGGTAGTGAATGAAGTGTAAGTGTGTAATTCCTTTGATTATTTCAAATGTCAAAAAGTCACCATCATTGTGTTCTGTAGCGAAATTAAATGATAAATCAAATAAAAGATAATATGCCCTTTCTGCTCAGTGAATCTGACCCACTTTTTGCTTGGAAGTGTGGTGCCACAGTAACATGACACACTCCTAATCTCTCAGATTAAAAAAAAACCCCCGCAAAAAACAGCATTTTAATAATCACGTGACTGACTGTGCAGGCTAAACATTCATTCATTTACACAATTAACACTGTCTGCTTGTTAAGGGATGGTGTAACTACCCTGTTTCTAGGTCTGAGCTTTTTTCTTTTCTTTCTTTTCTTTTTTTTTTTTTTGCAGTGCTTTGTCCCTTGATTTTAGAATAGACATGAGCCCCCCCAAAAGGATTCAGTCGGTCTGTAGACTTTTTTTTATTGCTATTCATGTGTAGCACCTTTTTAAGCTAAGGTTGTAAAGATTAACACTACAGCCCATGACCCATGGCAAGATTTTAGTATGGCCATTCAGCTTATGATACAGTAAGGATCTTAAATCTAAAATGAATGTAAGCATTGCGGTATGAGACGGTAAAGATTTTCTGTAGCTGTCCTTGTGGCTGTGAAACTAAAACAGAGTGTGGTTCACCTCAATTCACCACAACCGCTGTCACTTGGATGACTTATGTGTCAGCTGATGGAGGAATCCAAACAATGTGTTGATTCAAACAGTATTCAAACAGCAACAGCAACGATGAATTCCCTTGGCAAGTAATATGGATGCATTCCAAATTCAGGCCACAGAAGCATTACTTCACAATAACATGTCATGGATCACATGACTTTGCGTTCAAAACTAGTGCAACCATTTCACACTTCTTCTTAGCACTCAGATTAATGTCCCTCTCTGACTGAAAAGTCACAAAGTCAGGTATGGTCACACTGTGGTCCAGGAAGTATAAGTGTGGCAATGTCTCACTGCAATGCTTCATGAAGCACTACACTGTGTTACCTTAATTAGTTCACTGAGCTCATTCATTTTATCATCATAACACTTCACATTCTCCATGATAATTGATGGAACACCATCAGCACTGATACCACTTTGCTTCCTTCATAAGCTCTCCCTCTGGACAGTACAACTGTGGAGAAAAAACACTAGTTACATTGTAAAACTTGAATTTCAAAGACTTATAAAACAAAAAGTAGACATTTTACTTCTGTATAAACCACAATGAGGAAGAAAATTCTACTTTATCAGATAATAAATCCATTAAAATAAATAATAATTAATTAAATAATAAATAAATAAATCATTTAATCCACTGACATTTTTCTCTAGCACTTATCTTTTCTGAGTGGTTTTTCACTGGTTGGTTTCACTGGTTTTGCAACTGGCTAGGGTCAGTGTTACTACTGGTAGCATGAGGCAATACTTGGACCCTACAGCTGCACAGGTAGTTCAACTCCAGGATGGCACATCAGTACGTGTCATTGCCAGTTTGCTGTGTCTCCCAGCACAGTCTCAAGCACTTGGAGGAGATTCAAGGAGACAGGCAGTTACTTTAGGAGAGCTGGACAGGGCCGTAGAAGGTCCTTAACCCATCAGCAGGACCAGTATATGTAGGATCTGTTCCTTTGTGCAAGGATGAGCAAGGTGAACACTGCCAGAGCTACAAGATGACCTCCAATAGCCACTGGTGTGAATGTCTCTGACCGAAAAATCAGAAACAGACTACATGAGGGTGGCCTGAGAGCTCGATGTCCTCTAGTGGATCTTTGCTCATTTTTTTTCCACCTGCAGTCTATTTAGCCTTTGCCATAGAATACCAGAATTGGCACATCCACCACTGGCATCCTGTGTTTTTCACAGATAAGCACATGTGACAGACACGAAAGGGTCTGGAGAAGCCTTGGAGAACATTATGCTGCCTGTAACATCATTCAGCATGACCAGTTTGGTGGGACAGTGATTGTCTGGGGAGGCATATCCATGAAGAGATGCGCAGACTCCTACAGGCTAGTCAACAGCACCCTGACTGCCATTAGATATTGGGATGACATCCTTGGACCCACTGTCAGACTCTATACTCGTGCAGTGGGTCCTCGGTTCCTCCTAGTGCACAACAATGCCCGGCCTCACGTGACAAGAATACGCTGGCAGTTTCTGGAGAATGAAGGAATGGATAGTATTGGCTGGCTCCCACAACTGATCTAAATCCAACAGAACACCTCTGAGACATTATGTTTCATTCCATCTAATGCCACCAGGTTGCACCTCAGACTGTCCAGGAGCTCAGTGATGCCCTGATCCAGATCTGAGAGACCATCTGTCATCTCATTAGAAACATACTCTGATGTCAGGCAGGCATGCATATAAACTACTACAAATACAAACTGCTGAGTACTATACCATTTTGAGTTGCTACAATGAAATTTTAGCAAAATGGACTAGCCTGCTGCATCATTTTTTTTCACTTTGATTTTTAGGGCATCTTTGAATTGATGTGATGATTTTCATTTCCATCAAAGAATGTGGCATCCTTTGGTTTCTAACACATTACCCAGTCCATGTCAATATAGATATCCAGTGTGAATTTTTTCCCATTGACATCTATTTATTCTGAGCAGTGTTTGGTTTAATGACTGCTTATGATCAGGGAATAATATGTCCATGAAATCAGCACTACATCTGAAACCCTTCTTTATGCCAAACATTATGATGTGAACATGCAAAGCACAGCTTCCTTAATGTATTTCGGGCATATATTATCTTCTTAACAGGGGATTCAATCAGTATCTGTACACATTCATCTTCTTTCTCATACACCCAAAGAAACACAGCACACTACATGTGGTACCAGATAATCAAAAACAAAATATGCACTAAAAAATGTACAAGCTTCTCCAGAACTCAAAGCTGTTTTTATCATTGTGAGCTTTGAAGGAAAAACAAGGCTGAGAGAGGCAAAAAAGAAACAACAAAGAATCCCCATGATTGAGAAGAATGGCGATGTTGGATGAAGGGCATGTGGTAAAGAGATACAAGCAAAAGAATGCTGAGAGCGATGTGGTCTTCTGCCAAGCTGAGGGATTCAAATTAAGGCTGTAACACTCGTTCATTGAGAACTCATTCCCTAGCCATCACAACCAGCACCTGTGGCTCCCGTGGGAGGGGTGACTGAGTGAGAGAGGGGGGAAAAAAAAGCAGGGATAAATCTGACCTGAATTTTCAGCACTCTTGCTGGTAAACATCCATTGTGAGGCTCTGTTCAGCCTTGATACTGTATTTAAGCCCCAGTCTGGTGTGGTTTGTTGACTGTGTGACATCATGATGGGCTTTGGCTTGGTTTGTTGACTGTGTGACATCATGATGGGCTTTGGCTTGGGGGTATTTCCACTTTAAAGTCTTTCAGGCGTTTATTTACCTCGCAATTATTTTATCTTTTAAAGTGATGTAAATCCAGTTAAGTATGGGTATGTTTTCAGTGTGTAAAAGCATTTAATTTATTCTTGAATACATAATAGCTCTACTTTAATAGTAAGAGTGGTTTAGTAAAGCTTGAATGCATCTATGCAACACGGGTTTATTTTTATGGAGTCAGGTGTGGTCATTTGTTGTGTCCAGAATGCAGGAAATTCTACATAATAGTGTGTGTTCCACGCAGTTATTTCAGTTTTACTAAAATTACTGTAAAGCATCTGTGTTTGGAGTGATTTCTAAATTTTCTGTCATTATTTAAAGGGAGTAATGTACGCATGCTACACAGGCATGTATGCATCTGAAACAGGATAGATGAATTTCCCACCATGTGTTGGATCACACATGATCTTAAACTTTTGACTCTGGTTGGATTGGATGACTGAACATAACGTTCTTTCACATGTTTAGGTTCAGGTTCTAGGTTCAATCATCCAGTCTAATAAACAACATGAAACAGGATTAAATATCATAATAAGCTCTTTGGCATTGGCAGAGAAGATTTAACAATGGGCACAGCCACCATACTCAGCTCTGCATCCATGAATCTTCTCTGTGGTCTTCCTCTTCCTCCTGCCTGGGGGGGGGTGTGTCCCAGTATGTCTGCTATCCCTCCTCTGGACATGTCCAAACCATGTCAACCTTGCCTTAACCTGAGTTGTCCCTCTGATGTACTCTGATGGGATTTCTAATTCTGTCCATTCCCAATGAAAACCTTAACATCTTCAACTTTGCTTCCTCATCTACCTTCACGTACCATGAGTCTTTATAGCTTTACTGTTACACCTCATTCAAATACATGTGTTCAGTGCTCATGTGACATCTGTCCCTCCAATTTTAACAGCACCATAGCTTTCACACAGCCATGCACATTCTTGCCACTATACACCCACATACACCAGCACATACACCAAACACATCACCCCAAACACTTAGAAAGGGGGCGAGAGAGTCTTCCCACACCACTGTTTCCTGCACCCTGCCTGGGGTGGGGGCTGGCTAGTGGTTAGGGACTGGGTCAGCTGCTTCTCTGGGTAGCCGCTGGCTCTATGCTGGTACCCGCTCGCCCACACTTCATGGGGGGTTGACGAGGAAGGGCTTGTCTATGTATGGTCTGATACTTGGGTGCATGACTGGCCTATATGTGTGTATTAGAATGTGATCTGTGTGTACTGGCATGTGTTTATTTGTACAGGTGGGCCTGGGTCTGTTGCTCACTGAGCCCTGGCCCCTGTGGGACATGGTTGCGGAGGGTGAGAGTTACCCCTCCCTATCGCTCCCCACCTGAGTGTGCTGCTCATTGCCTCTGGCTCTCTGGTGCTCTTGTTCTCTGGCCATGGGAGCACCATCTGTGGCCTCCCTCCTTCCTCCTCTGGGGTGTGCATGCGGTTGCCATCAGGGTGTGTGTGTGTGTGTGTGTGTGTGTGTGTGTGTATGTGGGGATGTATGTGTACCTGTGCTCTGTCCCCTTATTTCTTCTGTTTTCTCCCCACTACCATTTATTTTCTTCTTCTTCTTCTTACTCTTTTCTTCCTGCCTGTCAGACCTGTCAGTCATATCATGTGGACAGTAATAGAAATGACTGAATAAATAAAATAAAAAGACAAACACTAACAACATTAGCCTATAGAGAACTTATAAAATACATGTGTTCTGTCTAGCGTCTACTGCGTTTCATTCTTCTGCTCTCCAGAGCATACCTCCACCTCCCCAGGCTGTCTTTTACTTGCTCTCTACTCTCACTACACATTACAATTCCATCTGTGAACATCATAGTCCATGGAGACTCCTGCCTGACCTCATCTGTCTATACTTTCTCCTAAAACCTTTCCTCCAAAAAAATTGTATTATGCAAGAACCTAGAAGGCTCTTTGTTCTCTCAAACCATACACTGGCACTACGCTTTATACTGTTACATGACCCAAGGATATCTAGCATGATACTTTTGTATCATAATACCCACTGAGGTCTAACTTAAACCACTAACATGTTTTGTCCCCTGCATGCCAAGACTGCTAAGAATTTAAAAAAAAGACAAAAGTACATATTTTGATACCATAGTGTTAGTGTTTAGAGTTACACACCCTTGAGGAGGATCTACAGTGGTGTGAAAAAGTGTTTGCCCCCTTCCTCATTTCCTGTTTTTTTGCATGTTTGTCACACTTAAGTGTTTCGGAACATCAAACCAATTTAAACAATAGTCAAGGACAACACAAGTAAACACAAAATGCAAGTTGTAAATGAAGGTGTTTATTAGTAAAGGTGAAAAAAAATCCAAAGCATCATGGCCCTGTGTGAAAAAGCGATTGCCCCCCTAAACCTAATAACTGGTTGGGCCACTCTTAGCAGCAACAACTGCAACCAAGCGTTTGCGATAACTTGCAATGAGGCTTTTACAGCGTTCTGGAGG
>JASGAU010340896.1:0-10405 GCA_030220045.1 Australoheros facetus
GTATGAACTTAACCAAGCCGTTCATGCTTGAAAACCCTCCATTGTGGTTGAATTAGAACAACTCTGCAAAGAGGAATGGGCCAAAATTCCTCCACAGTGACTTACTTAAAGTCATACTTGACTGTACAGCAAAGAATCACACAGCACCTTATGGTTGCAGGCTCATTAGGTCACAGCCAGTGTTTATGCTGACCTTAACTTATTTGCTGTGTAGCAGAAATATTTGTAACGTAATAAACTTGGTGTTTAAAACCGTATCAAGCACTGGGAAAATGCACGTAGCATGCTGTGAAATGCTGGCTGTGGAAATAATTTCCCCCTTGGGGATGATAAAGATCTTTGAATTGAGGGGAAGAGAATATATTAGTATTAAGTTAACAACAATTCAGTCAAAAATCATGTGTGCTTAGGTATTGAGCTGAATAATTGGCGTTACAATTTTTCAAATTATGTTTGCAAATACAAAACCAGTATGACTGAATATATGATCAGTATATTATCATCAATCTGAAACAGACTGAGCTATAAAAGATCCAGAGACTCCATTTATTATTAACAAGATAAAATATTAAAGCTCCTCCTTGAGTTATGGTATGTCTCCACAGACGTTTTTCAGTCATTGTCTGTCAGGTCTGTCATGCATTGCATTCTGGTAGTGTTTGAAAAGATGGAGGACTACTTTTTGCAAATCAGGGGCATTCAGTGCAACTTGCACTTCTTGCAAAATAAAGACAGATTCTGCAGCTGGATGGCTTATTTCGCATCTCAAAAGTTTTTGCAAACACATTTTATGGAAGTAAGAGAACATTTGGAAATGAGCCACCATGTTGGTTTTGATTTGAAATCCAGGATTAGACACCCCACCTCCACCTGCAGCTCAGTGTTCACACAGTTGTAGGAGGCTACAGGAGAGGAAGAGCATGCATTAATCATCTGCTGTGATACTGTTAATTTTCTCTCCCATCAAGTGTCCAATGCACTACCAAGAATGCCCAAGTGGACACATACAATTATAGCAAAAATAAGTCAGATAGAAATAGAAAGCTTTCTCTTCAAAAGTGCTGAATGATTCTGTGACAACTGGAAAAGCTGGCTCAGCAGAGGCTTTCAAGCTGTCACTGTTGCTGACACAGAGTCAGAAAGACAGTGCCATTATATACCCAGGAGTGAAGCAGAGTTACTTGTCCGTAGGTGGTGACATACCTGGCAGGCTGCGGTCTTCAGAGCTGTGCCATGCTGGTGGCCAAGGGATACCCAGACCTCGGCTGGAACCCCATAGAGGGAGAGCGCTACCTTTCGTTCCTGAGGTTTGCCGTTTTCTGCAACGGTATGTTTTACACTGAGCACTAGGGTGAATTGTTTTTCTTACCTTCTGTGCTCACCTTCCTGCAGTGATATAGGTTTGAGCATGTATAAGCTGGCCCTTGGTTTATTTTACAACAAAGCATACGGACTGTACCCATCAGTGATGCATGATCTGATCAGAAGTAGAACAGACTTGGAAATCTTGTATAGCGAGGACAGTAAAACATTGCTTGTGGAGTTTTCCTGTAAACAAACAAGGTTGGTGTTGACAATCTGGTGTTACTCAACAAAATGCATTGTGTGAACCAGAGTAAATACAAAAAGCAGTTTTTAAATGATGATTTCATTTGTTAAGTGAAAAACACTATGCTAACCTACCTGGCCCTGTGTGAAAAAGTAATTTTCCCCCATTGTTAAATCATGGAATTTCCTTAGCTCCATGAGTAGCTAAACTACCAAAATTATTTCAAAAAATTATTTCAAGAGCTCATCAATGACTCATCCAGGAGGTCACAAAAGAACCCAGAACAACATCTAAAGAACTGCAGACCTCACTTGCTTTAGTTAAGGTCAGAGTTCATGATTCAACAATAAGAAAGAGACTGGGCAAAAATGGCATCATGGAAGAGTTCCAAGGAGAAAACTACAGGTGACCAAAAAGGAACACAAAGGCTCATCTCACATCTCACAAAAAACATCTTGATGACCCCCAAGACTTTTGGGAAAATATCCTGTGGACTGATGAGACAAAATTTGAACGCTTTAGACATTTTGTGGTCCTTTACATCTGGCATAAAACTAACACTGCATTTCATAAAAAGAACTTCATACCAACAGTCAACATGGTGGCGGTAGTGTGATGGTCTGGGGCTGCTTTGCTGGGTAAGGACCTGGAAGACTTGCTGTAACTGATGGAACTGTGAATTCTGCTCTCTATCAGGAAGGAGTTTGTGTCCTGAAGGTCAAGTGCACCCACATTATTCAGCAGGAATATGAATCAAAATGCACCAGGAACTCCACCTTCAAAAAATCCCAAAAAAACCCCCCAAAACAAAACAAGGGTGGCCTAGTCAAAGTCCAGACTCAAATCACATTGAGCTGCTTTGGTACAGTATGAACTTAACCAAGCCGTTCATGCTTGAAAACCCTCCATTGTGGTTGAATTAGAACAACTCTGCAAAGAGGAATGGGCCAAAATTCCTCCACAGTGATGTGAAAGAGTCACTGCCAGTTATCACAAATGCTTGACTGCAGTTCTTGCTTCAGGAAGGGGATGAAGACTTTTTTCACAGCACTGTACATGACTACAGAGACCAAGTAACAGTTCAAAGACGCTTTGTTTGTGTCATACAGAGTTCAGTATACAGGCGATCAGTCTGTCAGGAGACCAGACAAGGTCAGACACCTGAGAAAACCTACATGATGCAAAGCATGCTTAAATGCTAAACACATGGTATAAAGATAACCTGGGGATGACAAAGGAGGAGGGCACAGATTAAATACACACAGGAGGAGGAGAATTTTGCAAAAGTCAAACTTTAGGGAGGGGTAGGCAGTCACACTGTCAAGACATGTATAATCTGAAACAAAACTAGAAGGCAAGTACAGAAGAAAACCACTGTTAAGACTCTATTCAGATTATTCCTGTGTGTGCATGTGTCTTCTTGTGTGCATACAATGCACAGTATGTGTAACTGAGCAATAAATAAATGTCAAGTTCTGCCTTAATTTGTGCAGCTTCCCCACTTGAAAAGGATGGATTCATCTACGCAGTTTTCTGCAACTGGATTCCACTCAAAAGACCAAACCCATCAGTTAAAAATCACAATGCGTAAATTGTTCCAACCATCAAACTGACACAGTGATATGCTAAACATTGACACGATTACATGACATCAATACAATATATTTTTCCCGGGGTAGCCAACAACAAACAGGTGTTAATGAGTCGCACCAGGATACCGCTGACCCGGCGGCTAAGCTAAGGCTAATACCGAAGACAAACAATCCAGCAGTAAAGTCTCATTATATTAAAGTCTCTGCTTTACCGGCTGCCTCTCTGCTTGTTTGTAGATGTATCCAGCTCTGCACAGGCTTGCCAACCGAGTGGATCACTGCTTAAAAGTGACACATACTCTACTTGAGTTGCGTTTACCTTGTCTACCGCTACTGACACTGCCGTCATTGTCCGTCCCTCTTTATGGTCCGTGTAGCACAAACACTCCACAATTCCGCAATGTTTTCTTCTGATCATCCATCATTTACAGCAAGTGTCTTTTCTTTGCTTCTTTCCACGTTATTTATTTTCTCTTTTTTTCCTCCTGATTCGACTTCACAATAAATAACTACTCATATTAAAAATATTACTGTTAAGAAACTGAAACATTCTAGGGTAATTTCACTGCATCTAGATAAATGTGAGTATTTTGTAATGAAGCAGCAGGGGATTTAATGGTGATGCTGTTATTGGAAGAGAAATGAAAAACTGTGCAGAAATTACAAAATCTGCTGGGGAAGGATGCCAGAGTCCTGCTGAGTTGTTAAGACCCAGAAGTTCCCACGTGGAAATGTTAGTCAGCTTTTCCTGGATAAAAAATGTAGCGGTGCTTTAGGAGGTGCTGAATACCACTTTCAGGGGGTTTACAGTCTAATTGACTCTCAGCTTTCCTTTTGAGGATAATTTTTTTTTTTTTTTAAACACCAGGTGAGAGCGTGGAGGAAAATGCCAACGTAGTGGTGAAGCTGCTCATCAGACGTCCAGAGTGTTTCGGCCCCGCCCTGAGGGGTGAGGGAGGTCAGGGTCTGCTGGCCGCCATGGAAGAGGCCATCAAGATCTCTGTAGATCCTGCCCTGGACCTGCCCAAGACCCCTGCTGGAATCACTACTGGGTATAAATCCACACCAGTGTTTAAAATCTTCTGAATCAGCATTATTATCCCCACGAGACACTAAAAACCCATTCAGAAGCTCTAAAGCAGTCACTTGTGATTAAGTCTCTTATTATCTGGGTCTCTGTGTGAATTGTTACATTTAATTAGATTTCCCTATGTGCTTAGCTAAACCAGCATTATTCTTTGTTGCTAGACTCTCTAATAGAGCCATATCACATTACTGGAAAAGAGATCAACGTTTATTTCATTGGCTTTGCCCAGCAAAAGGAAGTAATTTCCTGTTACAAAGTGGAGTTTTAGCAAATAATTGTCTTTTTTCATTAAAAAGCCTCCTACCAAAACAGGAAGATCTAAATAGACTTGATTTACTCTTGTTTTAGCTTAATATTATTTACTGGACTATCTTAATTTACATGTAGGAAAAAAGCTACACAATTCTAAGAGATGATTAATCAGGGATTACTTTTACATTTAGAGAAAAAAAAGCTCAAATTTTTTATTTATTAAATGGCCAGGTTACCTGTTTTCCACTAACATATTTAGTCTTCTATTTAGGGCACATTATGTTTTTTAAACTAAAACAAAAAAAATTATATTTGTACCTTAACTGAAGCATAAGGGCACCATACAAAGGTACTTATCTGGAAGGAAGTATAAATAAAAGGAATATATTAGACTTGGCATTGGTTGAAGCTCTGGCTAGTGTTTGTCCCTGCCTTTTCACATCAGTATGCAAAGACTGTAACACTGGCTGCATTTTAGTGTTGAACGTTACTATTGCCTGGAGTGAGGAGAGAGATTGGGAATCAATATGTATAACAGAATGGCCTGTAAGGAGATCGTGTATTGTGCCAAAACATTATTATAAATGCTCACAAAATTGCCTAATCTACTGACTGTTTTATTCTCTCTCTCTCTCTCTCTCTCTCTCTCTCTATGTATATATATATATATATATATATATATATATACACATATAATGTGTCTGTCTGTTTCAGGTCTGGTGAGGAAGAAGGGGAAATTATTCACATGGGCAATGCCATCATGTCCTTCTACTCTGCCCTTATTGACCTACTAGGACGCTGTGCTCCTGAGATGCATGTGAGGCCTTCAATACCAGCCTGAGCTGAAGAATGACATTCTGTATATAAATGCTCACAGAATTGCCCGATCTACTGCCTCTCTGTTGCCCATTTGCAGAGCTTACCTTACATGTTCACATGTTTTAACACAATACAGCAAACGTAATTATAACCACAAGGACCCACATGAGAAAGAGATTGTTTTATTTTATGCCTGTGAATTTCTTACAGCTTATCAATGCAGGTAAAGGTGAGGCTCTGCGTATCAGAGCCATCCTGCGCTCTCTGGTTCCCACATCAGACCTGGTGGGCATCATCAGCATCCCCCTCAACATGCCTGTGGTTAATAAAGGTATGCCGGTCCCAGTTTGCTTAGTTAGCTAGTTTCTGATGGTTAAAAACCAACACATGAGCAGAAATGTTCATATGTCGTTTTGTCTAGATTCAAAGCTGAAAGTGTGCGGTAGTCTCATTTTAAAAATGTAATTCATACTCTATATACAGTACAAACACAGGCTGCTGTATATCACAGTTTTTGCTGCATCCTGCTGAACTAACACACCACATTACCTTACTGCCTACAACAAAAAAATAAAACTCATCCTCGTACAGCATGTATGTCATGCTGCCAGATTAAGGAAGCTGAAATAATTTTATAACTCTGCACAGTATCATCACAGCTCTGCTAACTGGAGGTAAATCACTGGAAGTGCCCATGCAATGGCAGTAGACATCATTTAGGAGACACCCTAAATGTTTCTCTGCATCTCTGCAGAGGAAAATTATGCCTGTGTTGTGTTTTTATTACCTTTCTAGTTTGTGCCTAGCTTATGAAATGATGGTTAAAAATTGTGCTCAACAGCAAGAACACCAGAGAATAAATATATTTTGCTTTTATGCTTGATTTCCTCAGCTTATCATGCCTGGAATTATATTTACCTTAAATAAACTCTAAAGGCCAATCACCTATGTTTCTACTTCACGTTATTTATAAATCATGCAGTATTTGAAACTTTGATAAATGATTCACTTGTTCTAGTCCAATAAACCTTTGTTTTGCACTACTATCCTTTTTGCTTATCTTTACTTTAAGATAAGCAAAGTAAAAGTAAGCACTTTTTTGATCTGAAATACTGTGCAGTGTATGCAAATATATAGAAATAACAAATAGTGTGTACAAAATGTATATCTGCATACCATGTGCACATAAACCCAAGTATTTCTTTTTTTTTTCTTTAAAAAAAAAAATGCATTTAACCTTCAGATGGCACGGTGACTGAACCGGACATGTCAGCTTGTTTCTGTCCCGACCACAAGGCTCCCATGGTGCTCTTCCTGGACAGAGTGTACGGCATTGAGGACCAGAGCTTCCTGCTCCAGATGTTAGAGGTTGGCTTCCTCCCTGACCTCCGAGCCTCTGCTTCTCTGGATACAGTGAGTCCTAAAAAACTTTCACCACAGATCATTTCACCTTCAAACTCCCAGTTTGTGAATGGCTGTCAACCAAAACGTTTGTTTCTGCTTCATTTTTTTTTCTTTTTTAGTGTGTAGATATAAACTCGGTAAGCTCTAGTTCTACCTAACAGGTGTGATCATCTCTGTTACAGATCTTAAATCTTTTATCATTTGGTGATAAATCCAATGCACACAGTTATGTTGAGTCTCTAGTTTGCTCATCAAAGGTGCCGCAGAAGGAGTAAATCTCAGCAAACATAAGCACTGAATCCTCAGAATAATGACTAAGCTCTGTTGCAAATTTTCTGAAATATTAACATAATTATTGGCTACTGATCAGGTCATCCTTAGCTTTTAAGATTTGCTGTAAAAACTGCAGCTGTATGAAAAGAAAAAGCGTCACACCTATTATATACCCATAACATGGTATGTATCTTTTATATACAGTCTATAGTTAAAACATAAAGCAATGGAGTCTAAAACTGCAAATGATGTGAAGTAATTATCTGCTCCTTTCATTCAATTTTATTCTTTTAATATGATTTATTTTTTCTTAATTATATTCATATTTTCTCAGTTGATCCATCTTTTGCTTTGTACAAAGAGAAAATGGTCAATAAACCTAGCTATTACAAATTCTCAAGTTGAGGCTTTCTTATGCATAAAATAAAAACTACACATTTAAAATAAATTATGGACACTTTCGCTGCTTTTAGTGCGGATGAAATTTCGGAATAATTGTCCAGCCATTATTTATGGCTGAATGGCTCATAGCAAGTCATTTCTAGTTTGGAAAATAAATAATTTCATTATTTTCTCACGGAGTATCCATCGGGAACTTTTAACATTTTGCAACTTCATTTACATGCAAAGGGTAGTTGGTAACATCACAACACCACCTGTTTCCCCACAAAAAACTAAGTTATAGAAACACTTTTCAGATTTTGGTTTTAATGAATGCAATTATCCCCAGCTGCAAAATTAGTGGAGATTGAGGCTCTTCAGCTTCACTGTCCCTTTCCTTTTTTCTGTTAGAGAACCAAATAATATTTGCATTTAGCAGAACCTATAATCGCTTCCACCTTCTGTTAATCTCCACATGTAGAGACTGTACTGCACTCCTCTTTCATCAACATGCATTATTCTCTGTCTCGCAGGAGGTGTTGAGCACCACAGAGACAGCATTGGCCATGAACAGGTACATCGGCTCAGCTCTGCTGCCTCTGCTGACCCGCTGTGCCGCTCTCTTTGGCAGCACAGAGCACCGTGCGCAGCTGGTTGACTCCACGCTGCAGACTATCTACCGGCTGTCAAAAGGCCGTTCACTCACCAAAGCCCAAAGGGATGCCATTGAGGACTGTCTGCTGGCTATCTGCAAGTAAGGCATCTCGAGCTCGAGAAAGGCTTAAGCTACTTCCACATTGGCTTCACTTTTCAAATTGCGGAGGTTGCATCTGCTTTTATATACAGTCTATGATTAAAGCACCTCAATCTATTTATTATTTAGGCATTTATTGCATTTAATAAATTGTCTATCAAGGTATGTTTCTGATACTGCCATACTGTTTGAGTCATGAACAAATTTTCTGTTCCATCCATGCTAAATTTAGCATTTGCAGTATAAACTTGCAGGATTTTAGTGTAATGACTGCATTCAAACATATTTTTCCTTTCTTTGATGAAGTTTGACATTCACTGACCTGGAATCATGGAGTATATGACTGCCACATACAAAAGATCACATTATAAAGTTTTTTCCTCAAAACGTTCTTAAAATATTCTTGGATATGAGCACCTGCGCACAAGACATAATCGTATTCCACCTACACAGATGTAATTCTGCACTTATTTCACAGGCACCTGCGACCCTCTATGATGCAGCAACTGCTCAGACGTCTGGTGTTTGACGTTCCAGTGCTCAGCGAATATTGCAAGATACCTCTCCGGGTGAGACATAAAATACTTTTTTTTTTTTTTTAAATATGTGTTTGATGTATGAGTTGAAAAAGCTATTGGATAAATATCACAGGAAAACACAGGAATCTAATATTTGGGAACCTTATGTTCCTAATTTCCAGTGATAAGCAGCATAATCTCTACTTCTTTCTTAAATTGTGTATTTAGCCTGTCTGCAGGGACGCAGCTATATACTTTCTGAGGTGTATGCGGACACATTTTTAAACCGCTTTGAAAAGTTGTTTTCATCCCAACAATATTTTTATCCTTCTCCTTCTCCCTCTTCCGTTTTCTGTTTTGTGCCCCCGGAGAGATTTATTTTTTGCCTCTCCATCTTTAGCTACCTGTCGCCAGATGATAGCACGATTCAAATGGAAACAGTCGCGACCGAGCGCGTTCTCGAACGCGCCCTGGAGGTCTTTTGTGAGGGTGAGAGTTTGTGTGTGGTCGGTGTGGGTGGTGAAGCAGCACAGGGGCGCCTAATCAGCGCCGTGCCTCTGTTATTGAACATATCATATGTACAGCTGTTAATTATAGAAAATGCAACTAGAGAAATATTTTCCCCACTTCGCTTTGGCGCCCCCCCCCCTCTTGTGCGGCGCCCCTATGTATTGCATATAGTTCATACCCCTTTTTTGCGCCACTGGTCCTACCAGACAGTGTTTTAGGGCAGGCTCTGAGAGGCCACAAAACGAGAAAAAAAATTCTACAGTCGCCTTATTTATTCCTATTGAAGGTTAAAAAACAGGCGGAGCGCGCAGAAACGTGTACAAAGGTACCAGAGCGAAGCGCATTTAGGGCAAAGTGGAGAAACCGGGAAGGAAAGGGGAAGACGGAGCAGCATGTCCTCCTGCCGTCAAAATGGCTGATTGGTCAAATTATCCCGGTGGACTTCATTTCAAAAAATCTTTAAGAAATTTTGAGCAGTCAGTAGGATATCCCAGATTAATCCCAAAGGCGTGGCCTAGTAAAAATAGGACATTATCCACGGACATAAAATAATCAAATATAGTTAAAAGAAAACAACATCACTAATGGATCCAGGACTCAGGACTCATTCTGACTTAAAAGCTAAAGAATAAAAATGGGTTTTCAAACAGGTTTAAAAAACAAATTAAAGAATTTGTTCAAAAATTCTTTCATTTTTGTTATGATCTGTACTTAGTACACATTTTACCACTGGCAAGTTGCAGTTTACATCCATGTCTGTACACTCATGATACAGTACTTATGTGATTTATGGTCCAAACCTCATATTTGACCATCAAATTGCATTAACTCCATCAATGAGTCTAAGAAAACATTTTTCCTAGATTAAAACTGTCGTCGGGTCTTTACAATGGAAAGTGCCTTGGGACTTGGGCTGCTCCATTATGGAAAAAAAAAATCGTGATAGATACATGGATAGATAGTGACAGGTAAACAGGTTTTTTGTGAAGGAAGACAGCTGAAACACTTTAATTAAGAAAGTAAAACATTTAATATATTAAAGAATCAGGAAAAATACACACATGTATGTGGGGACTCAGAAGAGACAGGCCTGTGTGTTTGCTCTCTCTCTCTGAGCCCGTGTTCCTGTCTAACCAAAACATTTTATATCCCCATTTTATATCCCCAAAACTCTTACCCCCCCAGCAGAGAATCCCCATTGCGCAGCCCTTGAAGCTAAACAGACAAAGCCGATGAGCACTTTCTGCGACTGGGGTTTTACCTTTG
>JASGAU010340897.1:0-25938 GCA_030220045.1 Australoheros facetus
TTTCCACAGCTGTGCTTCTCACTCACGGCGACATGAGCTACGCACAGGTGAGGGCAGGCGACGCTGATATGAAGGCTAGCCGCTCACTTCCGGCCTTTGCCGTCTTCGTGGGCCCTTCGAACGATGCGGCCGCTGAATTTTTGACATCGTGCGTCGATATAATCTGTATGCCTGGAATTCGTGCACTGAGAATCGTTCCGGTGCAAAGTGCGATTAAAATGCGTTAAAATTTTTAATTCGTTAATTTCCCCGTAATTAATTAATCGTAATTAACGCGTTAAAGTCCCACCCCTAATATATATATATATAGATAGATAGATATATAGATATAGATATATATAGATATATTAATCTATATATATATATATATTAAATGGATCCCATTTATTACAAAACTGGATTTTACGGTCTGGTAGTCAAACATTTCCGGGGTAAAGGTTACTGACTCAACAAATATGGTGGTTGCCATGGCATTGTTGGATTCACATGACAGGAGTTGTTTATGAATGATACTTACAATGATCCATTGAGTTAACTACATATTGTGCACCTCTTGCTTTGTTTTTTCTTTTTTCTTTTTTCCCCTTTGGTTTTATCTCTGTGAGTGTATGCTTTTGTTTCTTTCTGTTCTATGGTTATTTGTTACTTTTGCAGATTCTGTTTGAAGTTGTGTAAGATCTTAATAGTTAAGCTATATTTGATATTTAATTTATTGATTTGTACATTTTTGTCTAATAAAGCTAAAAAAAAAAAATTAAAAAAAACATGACAGTAAATGGCTTTTACTAAGAACCTCTGAATGCAACACAACGCACCCAGCTGCGGGCGTGAAAACGTGCGTCGGTCCTGCGGCTCCGAGGGAAGATCTACGAAGCACGCGGTGCGGTGCGGACTGCGGGCTCTCAGCGGCGCAGCGTCGTCAGATCTACACATGCGCAGACCGCGCGCAGTTATACCCGAGCCCGTTCGTTAGTTCCTCAGACTGGGGTTAGCTTGCTGCAGTGTTTGGTAGTAGCATGTAGATGAGAGGAGAACACTCAAAACAGGGCTGCAGGAGGTGACTTTCCCGAGGAGCGGACTTAGAAAAAGAAAAGGGAAACTTTCGGTGACAGTTCGCCTTGAGAACATGGATTACTGGGTAGGTGTCTCTTCGCTTTCTTCTCATCTTCTCACGTTACAAGCGGACTGGCGGACGGGACAATGACAGCGCAGCTTCAGGACGCTTCAAGGTGCAAAGACTTGTTTATCAGTGGTGAAGTGGGCTAATGGCCCGACTTCGTTTTGCTGTGAGGGATGCTCCGAGTCCATAAACAGCGGTCACTCTTGTTAGAAGAGCTTCGTGTTACAGACATATGCTTGTTTTAACCTCCATCGATACTTTGGCCCCTTTATATTGCAGTCATCAATACACGTCTGGTATAAAAGATGTAACCGCGTTCATGGTACGCTTTTATAAGGTCTGTCTTCTTCATGTGGTTTATGGCTCCTACACTATTGTTTATTGTGGACCCCCACCTGTTTAAAAGTAGAAATCCTGTTCAGCATAAACCTGCAGGAAGTTTAAACAAAGCACCACTCTTAGTAGTCCCACGAGAGAGCTGTTTAAGGTTGTGTAAGCAGGGTTTTTTTTCTAATACAAGTCATCAGAGGCAGACAAAAGACTCAGCACTAGATGGCAGCTGGTCTGACACAGATTTGCTGTCACTGTCTGAGCTCCTTCGGGGTGAGAAAGAAGTACCTAAAAAAATTTTTTTTAAAAGCATAGTTTTGATGTTGGGCTAAATGTAATTTTGATGCTGTGGCTGTCCCAAGGCTTTGTAGAGGGTTAAACGAAAATTTCCAGACTCCACAGCTGTAATTATTCCCCCCTTCAAAGATCTCTCTTTGAGCCTTGTTGATGTTGTGTAAGCTGACTACTTTTTCCTTGATGTATCCAGGAGCAGCCACCTCATGCCCAGTGTATTTCCATGATAACATGACCTCCCCTTTGAATCAACAAAAGGTCTCATTAAAAGAATAGCCAAATGTTTTATGGGGTGGGGGAGGCTAAGCAAAGGAATGGGTGTCCACTGCTCAACAATGAGTAGCACAAAAGTGGTACAAGAGGCTTTGTGTGAACTTGGTGTAAGTTTTCCTGAGGCAAAGATAGGGCTGAATGGCTTGGAAGTGTGTGGGTGGATCTGAAGCTGAAATGCAGATTAAAAATTGCAGTGATCCTTGATTATACCCATCTAATCTTTTTTTTGTTGATGACAGATGTGTGGCAGTGATCAAGTATGGGTTTTGTTCTATGTAGTATACCTGCCATGAAAACTCAAGTCAAGGTTCCCGTTTAACATATGTTGGTGGCTTATTTTCTGTTGCTTCAGTCAGCTGAGCTTGCTAAACCTGTATGAGAACAGGCTGTCCAAACAGGCAGGTACAGCAGCTGCTGCCCGGTCAGGGGGTAGGACTCCCGTGGCTCACTAACAAGCCTCTCAACTAAAGATTTAATGAAGAAAAAAAAACCCACCTTTCTTTGGCAGCTCATTCACTGAATGAACTTTCAGACACAATAAACTGCATTTCTGTCGCACTAGGAGGACTTGTCTCATTGTGCTGTTTTGCTGTTTATATCTGACAGACTGTGATCAGTTAAGATACTGTTGCTGAACCTTAAGCTTTCTGAATCTGATTGTGGCTGAGGTGGCAGGTCTTGGCAATCAAACTGCCTGCTATTGTGTTGTAAAAAACACTATTTGAGGAAGATAATGGAAAGATAATTTTTCTGCACTTATGCAATTGCATTGACAGGCATTTCACTGTGATTAAGGCTCAGCTAGATCTTCTCATGCATTCAGACTTGGACTGACAGAATAATATTCATTGGCGATTAGGCTTTGAAGTAGATGTAAATTATACGTCAACATAAATTCGTAGCTCTGTCTTTCCTGTCTCGTCTAATCCTGACTTAATCTTCGGTGGATTGGATGTGTTGTCGGTTGTGGGCGGAGTCTGTTTACAGACCTAGAGTTACCTGAAAGCATTCTCTCACTTTCACCCTGCCAACAAGTGCTGACTGTTTCTTCACCTGACAGTGAGGAAAAGTGCTGACAGTGTTTTTAAGTGTGTGTGTGGGTGAGATAATTACTCTATAGGCCTGACAATGTCTTCAAAAGTAAGTACTTATAATTGAAAGATGAATTATTTTCCTTTAAAGTAACTGCATGTGTTGTCAGTCACTGTCTTTGGAGCTTGACCTGTATTTTATTTGTGATCTGTACATCTGCGCCTCACAAATCACGTGTTATGTTTCAAAACATTCTCATTAAAATAGCAAAATTTTAAATGTTGCCTCATTTTGCAGTAAAACAGTTGTTATTGCGTCAAACAGTGTCTAACTTTCTCAATAGATGGCACGCAGCGGTAACTTCCCCATATCACCATAGTCATGTAAGAGATTTGTATCACCAAAAGCATAAGCAGTGTTGTATGAATAGTTTGACCCTGCTGTAAATCCAACAGAAAAGAAAAACTAATGGTTGCTCTGCTATAACGCATTGTAATGCATATTGTGTGTCTTCATGTCCAGAGTGCCTTGGAGGTGTATAAGGAGATGGTGCTGCTGTACTTGGAGGAGGGCCGCCGGCAGGTCAACTCACGTTGCGCCGACCTGGAGCCATGGCAGATCATCGGAGCGACAGTCATCACCACACTGGGAGCACTATGGGTCAAAGGCTTCCTCTTCCAGCAAGAAAGTAATCTTTCACACTTAAAGCATGGGTCCAAAGTAGGCCTGCTAGAGTCTTAGTCAGAGATAACACATGTAATCAACTAACCATCTGCTGCTAATGTACTGCATATCATGTAGAAATGTGGCATGACTGCGAAGAGCCTTCATTTGTCAAGACTTTCTAAATCTGTCAGTCAATCGGTGCTGAAATTCTTCAGCAAGTAGATCGCAGCCAGCCATCTTCAGCTCTTGGAGAGTGAAAGGTCAGAGCGTGGCTTCTTGGAGAAAATCTAGCTCTTTAATTTGTTCGCCAGCAGAATGTAAAGGGCTCGTGACTGTGATTATAGGTCACAGTCAGCTGTTTAATATTTGTGGTTGCAAGCATGCCAACATTTCACCACAGCTGCTGCCTTGTGTTTTCTGGCTAATAGGTCTGACATCAAGAATCAAGAAGCAGGGCTTTAGACTCATCAGAAAAATACCCTTCATTGGCGGGGCAGTAAGTATCAGTGGTAAATCTCTTCCTTTTCCCCCCAACTAGTGTGCACTGCCTGTTTTCTGGGGTTATTATGAGTCACTCTTGGATGACTGCATATCTAAGACATGGAGGGGGAGGGGAGGATGACAGACCTTTGGCACAATTAAGATGATGCTCTGGTGGTTACTTCTGTTCAGTCAGCTACTTTGTTACTTCTCCTATGTCCATTTTAGGGTATGGGTTACTTTACTGCTGTTTGCACTGTTTTTACCTGTAAAGTAACTCTGTCCTATCTTTGTATCAGATTCAGAGCAAGCTGAACAAGGCTTTGGATGACATGTCTGCTAGTATGTGTACCCTGAAGGAGGGGATGAGTTACACTACAGAGCTGCCCTCTAAAGGTCTCACTCAGAGCCAAGTAATGGACAAAATCAGAGAGTATGACACCCTGAGTAAGTCGTCATTCAACCCTGAGATTCCTGTTTCTTTATCAGTCTCACTGATTAGAGTATTTTTTTCCCCCTTTTGAAAGATATGTCTTTGAGAAAGGCGGTCATTTATGAAGAGACAATGTTTCATTGCAGATGAGGTAAAGTGGGAGAAAGGCTGTGTTTCTGGAGCAGTGTACTGGGGTGATGCATCACTGACCAAACTCCTGGTGAAGGTGTGCATCTTTGTATACATTTGTAGACTGGCATTCCAAGCCTTAATGATCAAGGTCAAGTTTGAATACATTTTGGAGGTAGTTACAATAAGCATAACTTTAGTTTTTTTTTTAATTTCAGTTCCTGGTCAGCCCTTTCAGTGACATAAATATCACCCCGATTTGTGGTTTGCAGTTTATGCAGCACTTTACTTGTTTTGACATTCATTTATTTATCCTTTTTTTTTTAGGTGTATGGAGATTTTGCATGGAGCAATCCACTCCACCCAGACATTTTTCCTGGTGTAAGGAAGATGGAAGCAGAGATTGTCAGAATGACCTGCACACTCTTCCACGGTGGACCTAACTCCTGTGGCACAGTAAGTCACCATACAGTAATCAGTTACTAAGTCACAGTTATGGCATATAAGCAGTTGTATGTTTTCATATTTTTATTGAACACTGAGTAATCCCATAGAGTGCAGGCCCTAAAAAAAAAAAAGGTCTTCAATTTAGCAACTTGTTAAACCTCTTTTAGCAGCTGCAACATTTCCTATAGCTGCTTATTGAAGTTACAAATAATTTAGGAGAAATTTTTGGACCATACATCCTACAAAACTGTTTCAGTCCAAAAATCTTTCTCAGGCTTTGAACTAGACTAGATTAAGAGGGTTGTTTAACATTAACCTCTTCATCACAGGCCGCAGCATCTCAGCTGGGCGAAGCTCAGGACTCTGACTCGTTCTTTCCAAAATCTTTTGACTCGTGCTTGTTTTGTCGCACCACACAAACTCTCCCAAGCTTCCGGTCATTGGCTGCCGCCTTTGCATTCTCCTGTAGAATGTATTGAAATAATTTGTCGCAGTGACTGCAAGGCACCCAAGTCTCTTTTGTCTGCCAGTTCTTGTATTAGTTTTGGGTGTAGCAACTGTTGTAGGTTTCCTCCATTTGTAAACCGTTTTATTTTGGAGTGACTAATGTCCAGGTCCTTAGAAGTGCTGTGCAGTCCTGTGAAAGTTATTGAGATTGAGGTATTGTTCTCACAAATCAGTCTGTCGTAAGCAGCACAAACTTTGTCAGTGCCCAGACTATGGATGGATGGATAGATGGATGGATAGATAGATAGACCCTTTATTAATTCTTTGGAGGAAATTACATTACTATGGCAGCTTCAACACAGACATGACACCACACATCCCAAACAGCAAAACGGTGTTAATTCCTAATAAAACTAATAATATATACATGTGGATAAGTTATTAGTAGTAGTAGTAGTAGTAGTATTGTTATTATTGCACATTCAGCAGTCTTACAGTAGCTGGTATAAAGGACCTTGTGAGGAGTCCAGACTGTACTTTGATGCAATCAGTCTTTTGACTTAAGGTGCTACTGTTGATGATCTCCAGAGCATGGAGTGGGTGTGCAGGGTTGATCATTACTGATTTCAGCTTCGAGAGCATTCATCTCTCCGGCACCTGCTGGACTGTCTCAAGTTCAGACCCAACCACAGAGCCGGCCTTCTCGATAAGTTTATCTGCTCTGTTCTTGTCTGCTGTGCGGACACCTTCTCCCCAGCAGGCCAAAGCAAAAAACAGCACTGGCCGCCACTGTATGGTAGACGCTGTGCTGCAAGGATTGACACACATTGAATGACCTTAGGAAATAAAGTCCTCTTTGTCCTACCAGTCCAATTTATTAAATCTTGGTGATCTCAAAAGTTTCTTTTTTGCAACTCAAACAATGTAAAACCTGTAAAAAAAAGAAAGTGATGGACTAAATTTGACTTATCTCGACCTCTCCTTTGTTCAGGTCACCTCAGGAGGAACCGAGAGCATACTGATGGCCTGCAAGGCATACAGAGACATTGCATATGAACGAGGCATCAAACACCCTGAAATGTAAGTTGAGCTTTAGATGCCACAGGGGCCATGTCAAGGCTTGTTCCTGCCAGAGACAGTCATAAAATTATTTTGGGGTTCTGCTTTTGTTTCTGCAGCCTTGCACCTGTGAGCGTCCATGCAGCTTTTGACAAAGCAGCACATTATTTTGGGATGAAGTTGGTTCACATTCCTCTTGACAAGAAAACGATGAAAGTAGATGTGAAGGTGAGAACACGTGTAGACAGCATGTGTCGACTGACTTCTGTTTCCAGGCATTATTTATTCCACTGTTCTTTGTTCTCTTTCAAGGCTATGAGGAGAGCCATAAGCAAGAACACAGCCATGCTTGTCTGCTCAGCACCTCAGTTTCCTCACGGAATCGTGGATCCCGTTGAGGAAGTAGCCAAGGTCAGACATGTACCATTTTTTTTCCTTTAAATCTGTAATAAACAAAAGCAGGGAAGTAGAATCCCTCACCCTTTCCCGTGATGTGTTGCAGCTGGCTGTGCGCTACAACATCCCACTGCATGTCGATGCCTGTCTGGGTGGTTTTCTTATTGTCTTCATGGCCAAGGCTGGTTACCCACTCGCCCCATTCGACTTCAGGGTAAAGGGTGTTACCAGCATCTCTGCCGACACGCACAAGGTAAGGAGTGGCTGATTGTTCCCTTCAGATCAAATCTTTTTTAATCTCACACGTTTCTTGTTTTGTTTAATTCCTGATATAAGCACTAGCACACAAGTTATATCTAATAACAAACCCTGGTAATAGATGTTGCACTATGTATGTGTGGTATGTACAGGGGAATGCTTATTTTAATTCTGCACCTTGTGTGTGTGTGTTTGTTACGTTTCTCTCTAGTATGGCTACGCCCCCAAAGGTTCATCAGTGATCCTCTACTCTGATAAAAAGTACCGTCAGTACCAATATTTTGTAGCTCCTGACTGGCAGGGGGGGATCTATGCCTCGCCCTCTATAGCAGGCTCCAGGCCAGGAGGAATCATTGCCGCCTGCTGGGCAACCATGATGCATATGGGAGAGAACGGATACGTAGAGGCCACCAGGAAGATCGTCAGCACAGCTCGCAAGATCAAAACAGAGTAAGAGAGAGATTTGTTACACTTAAAGAGAACTTTAAGTCCATAATCTATGATCGCCTTTAACGTTCATTTATCTTCACATCTGTTTGCCAGAATTCGCAAGATAAAAGGGGTGTTTGTATTTGGGGATCCTGAAGTGTCGGTGGTGGCAATCGGCTCAGATGATTTTGATATTTTCCGTCTTTCTAACGCACTGACGTCAAAGGGCTGGAATCTGAACACACTGCAGTACCCATCCAGGTAGGTATAAATGATAACAATTCAGGAGATGAATATTGTGTGCTAAATATTCACAGCTTCACAATCTCTGCTTTCACAGCATCCACATTTGCTGCACAGTTTTGCACACTCAGCCGGGGGTTGCTGATCACTTTATTCGCGATGTCAAAGAGCAGGTCGCCATCATCATGAAGAACCCCAAAGAGAAAACTACAGGAATGGTGAGTTAGCTTTACTTATCTACATAACCATTATAAGGAAGTCTTTAGGGGAACAGGTGTAGGGAATTAGAGTCAGGAGGAAGCCACACAGTTTTTCAAACGTGTGTGGTTGGGTCTGAGGGTTATGCCCTGTTTTAATCCTTTTTTGCACTGCTTTTGCGGCTTACCTTTTATATTGTCATTATGCACTCCAGTTTTGTAGCTGTTTTTAAAGCTTTAA
Organism: Australoheros facetus; assembly: GCA_030220045.1. Taxonomy (NCBI): domain Eukaryota; kingdom Metazoa; phylum Chordata; class Actinopteri; order Cichliformes; family Cichlidae; genus Australoheros; species Australoheros facetus. The sequence goes on from JASGAU010340897.1 coordinate 8,475, forward strand.
ATGATAAATAAAGTATGGAAAGTAGTAGACATCGCAGACCTCAGTCTTTTCACCTCACCGCGTTGGAAAGGGCTTCAAGTTCCCTCAAGTGGCGTTTTAGTAGTTGGATTGCCACTACAACCATCATTTACTATTTAGCAACCTGCCGGTTCTTTAAGAAGTTTAAGTAACACAAAAACACCAGTGACTGAAGTGCTTGCAAGTGTAGCCGAGAGAGACAAACCAGGATGAGGACTGTATGTTTAGCTTTCTCATCTGTTTAACATCCGGTGGGTATTTTGGGAAGGGAAGTGGGATTTTTCTTTCTGGCTGTATAAACCATCGACTTGGGTTGGCACAAGCATGTGGGACGAGCCAGCACTGTGCCTGACAGGTTCGTCAGCAGTGTAGATAACACTGAGAACAGATCATGCTAAAGATTAAGGTGAATTCAGTTTAGATGAAGAGGTCAGGTTCTCAATTTTGATGTGTTTTTGTGTATTACTGCATTAGTTTTTGTTTTTTCTTTGGATCCATAGAACCTCACCAACATTACAATTACACTCAAACACCCAATTCACAAAGATTTGAAACCACAAACCAAAAAACTAACCTGTCAGTTAACTGGAACATTTTATTAATGCGGCTGCTTTCTGCATCTGAAAGTACACAGCTGAGAGAGAACCTGTTTTTTGGAGACAGGTGATGTGTGTGTCTGTGTGTGTGTGTCTGTGAAAGGTGATGTGTCTGTGTGTGTGTGTCTGTGAAAGGTGATGTGTGTGTGTGTGTGTGTCTGTGAAAGGTGATGTGTGTGTGTGTGTGTGTGTGTCTGTGAAAGGTGATGAGTCTGGATGTTTGTAACCTCCCTTATGTTCCTGCTCTTGCAGGGAGCGATCTACGGCATGGCCCAGGCCATCCCAGATAGATCCCTGGTGACGGAGATCTCCCGAGGTTTCCTGGACTGTCTCTACAACACTGAGGTGCTCAAGTCAAACACCAGCCACATGAATGGCAACGGGAAAGCGCACTGAAAAGGGATTGGGCCCTCCTTGCCCGAACACACTGCATGCAGGGAAACGCTCTCGCCTCCTCCAAGAGCTCCGATTTTTCTAACGCTCAGCAGTTGCCTTATCTTGCATACCTGCACCATATGTAGAAACATTTGTAGCGATCTTTGAAGCACAAGCCTTTGTCATTTTAATCAGCCCAGAGGGAAATCGCTTTTAACACTGCACCTAAATGGTACAGGGAAGACATGGCTGGGTCCAAACGAGTTTTAACCTCGACTTTGATTTAAATTATGTAGAGGAAATGTTTGTGATTGTTTTTGTTTTACAGTTCATTTCAATTTTAATTTAATATGCATGTCTATCATGATGTCTACTGATTACGCAGCAAAACCATTCAGTTTTTTTTAAATACCAGAACATTTCAGCTCATTGCCATCATCGCTTCATCATCCCTGACGACTCTGCAAAAAAGAAATCACTCACTGTGTTCAAATCGCTGTGCTGCCTCTAGCTTATAACCTGATGTACTGCTCTGGACTGGCTGTACACACCTGTGTCAGTGGGGACATTATCATCATCACTATGTATCAATCTAAAAATAATCATTTTTAATGTAAAAGCACTGCAGTCTAAAAAGTACATATCAGGTTAATGTGTACATCACTTGAAACCGGAGTTTATCTGCAAACCTGAACGTATAAGTCCTCATTTGTTAGCACTTCATTTCGTTGTCAGTCTGCATTTGTGGTCCCATCTGCTGTGGTTGGTATTGCGGACAGTGGGAGCTTCTAATGTTATTAATGTCCACTAATACTGTTTTTTTAATTTAAATAAGGGAGAACAGGGGCGTTAATATTTTGAAAGAGGCTAGTGATATCCAAAGTTCTTCAGCTACTTATCAGTTAATTGTATAATAAAGTAGCAGAAATGTAATATTTCTGTAATCTGTAGTCTTCAAAGTCACCTGTGTGTCACCTTGTTGTAATAACTTGTTTCCTAATTCAATCTACCTCAGTTTCCACTCAATGCGAATGTCATTATTTCATCCAATGAAATTCATTGTAACGGGGTATCAGTTTTCCATTTCTCACAATATAGACATCGCAGTGCTGGGGCATTTGAAAGACTGCACTAAAGTGTTCTTAAATACACTGAAAGGGAACATCTCCACTGTGACTGATCCACAGATTGAGAGATTATTTTGAACTTGGGAGAAACCAGCTGTTTGCCCTGTCTGTGGATATACTGTACTGTGGTAAATATCTAGTCAGCAGGATGTGTTACTCACAGGTTGATAACAATGCAAACTGTAACACCAAAATGACCTTGTTCTCTTTATCTCACATGGTTTCCTAACATCACTGAAATTCCTTGAATTTATTTCCATGTCTGTGCAATATGTAACTTCTCCTTGATGAAGTGTAACAAATGGGAATGTTCTACTTTTCATGTTTAACAGAAGCGTTGTAGTGAGCGACAGCTCATCAGCCTTGATTAATGAATTTTAGGTATTTGTGTGACCACTGCATTTTCATCAGTTGCTTAATTAGACTTTTCTTTGAGCATTTGTGTTTTCAGCAACTATTTTTTTATGTACTGGGAACTTTTGAAGAGATTAGAGATGAATGTATTTAGATTCTTAAATGTGCAAGAATTTCCCATCTTGTAGCCAGTGCCTGGTTAAAAGACTAATGAAACAATCCCACTAACAAAGTTCATGCTGTCATGTGTCCATTCATTTGTCCTGAAATACTGCAGCCAGTAACAAGGTGCGGAAAGCCATGCTGATACAACAGGGGGAAAAAAAAGGTAAATCTTATTACTTTTGAGAAATACAAACTGAATGTCCAAGGAATCTAAAATAAATTACAGGTAGTAGTTGGCTGTGATTACCCTCTAACAGATTCTCTGAAGGTTTACATGCTAAATCTTTAATATGTCTGGCTTCTGTTCTTGTAGTTTGGTGACATTATGTAGCTATAATGCGTTTTGAACTCATGCTGACCCTGCAGTCCTTCCAGCATCAGGGATTTGGCTTAGTTGACTATAGCAGATGGCTCTACAGTGATGTTTTCAATAAAAACCATTCAGATTATTTTCTAGTTTTCTTATTAATTACAACAAGAAACGGTTTGATGGAGAAAATCATTTTAATGACAGTTCAAAAACACTCAGCACGCAATACACACGCTGGGACCTGAGGTGTAGTGCTGTGTGATAAACTACCAGAGCGCACCGGGCACGCGCATGCCCACGTTAACGCGCAGGGTGGAGCATGTGAGCATAGCCGCAGTTAGTCGGCTAGTACCGATCACATCAGTGATATGTTAGGGCACATATTAGACTATAGGTACAGATCTTAAAGCCATCTGTGCACAGCTTCATCTCAATTAGAACAGCTCTGCTCCCTGGATATGTCCTCTCACCTTTTCCACTCTTTGTGGAAAGGTTCGCCTCCATTTCTCTCTTTTAATTTGTGGAATATATGAATTTGTAAGTTGTTGGAGACTCTCTGGTCTTGAGACAGCTGTTTGAGAGAGGCCGCGGGAGCGTAGGACTCATCCAGATTAGGGCTATTTTATCAATAAGATTTTCGCTATAGAAACTTGAGATCTGTGTAACAGCTGGATTTCTGAACAGTAGGATGTAGGAGAACAAATCAGTTACGGTGAGATCCTAACCCATAAGTTACTGTGCCACATGCGCACATTACTTCCCCCCCCTGGATGCCATGTGATGGTACAGGATTTGTTAATGTTTCCATGATGAGCCGATCTAGGAGTATATGACCAAAACGCCAAACACTGAACTCATAAATGCAGCCTGTAATAATTATTGTGATCCTTTTATCGGGGGTTCTCCTCCGACGCTTCAAGTTCTGCTTTGTTTGTATTTAGGATCAGGGAGACGTGGGTCCTGACTCTAAACATGCAGTGAGTAAAGAGTTACAGGTCAGAGCCAAAGGTGTGCCACCCTCATGGCTGCTTTGTGCCTTATAACAGCCCTAATTTAACATTTGCCCCTTCAAATAAACGAACACTACTAACAGCATTGACGTGTTTTCAGTGTACCGTATTATGTGGTATAAAAGCGCAACGTAATTCTACGTGCGGCTAGCTTGACTTCGAAAATGAGGGCTCACTTGACCGCAGTCAAAAAAGTTACATACGGGAACTTCTACAGCTAAATATGCAGTAAGCTGTAACTATCAGTTTTACAGATTTCACTATTGGTTTATTGGCCCTCATTCATTAGACACTCTTTAATGACGTTTCAAGACAGATTATCTCAATGCGATTATTTTATTTCTTCTCCTGCGTCGTTCCGTTGCGCTCTGGCAGTAACGAGCCTATGGTTGGGACAGAAAGATTAATGTACCAGTGGAATGATCTTAATATGCCAACATTTTACCATTTCCTTTAGCGAATAATGCCCACCCCGTTTAAAAAAAATAAAAAATAAAAAGGCTCTGGGCAGCCTGACACCTACAACTGCATTAGTCACAGTGAGCGGGAAGTTATTCACGCTTTAGAGGCTTCTCATTTCACAAAAATACGAAGAGCACTTAAGTTTTTATCTGCCAGGACCAATGGGATGCTGCTCACATTAGGGATGCCTGGTCAATCAGGGTGGCCAAAGAGATGTCACGCTGGGACAACCCCCCACAGTCATGCGTGGAGAGAGTGATCTGGACCTGGGTTAAAAAGGGGGAAGGAAAAAAAAAACAAAAAAAGAAGTTTGAAGTCCAGCTTTGTCTCAATTTGTTGGAAGATCATATCAGGTGAAGCGTCAGCACAAAGTAAGACCTTGGGAAAGTGTCATTTAAGCTTTCAACAAAAAAGTTAATATACCAAGTTTCTAAAGTGGAAGTATAGTAAGTTAAAAGCCATTTTGACATGAAACTGACTGGTCATTAGGGCTCATGCCTAAACAAGACAAGCTTTTAGTAACACCTGAGTTCAATTACAATTTCACAGCCCTGATACTGATTCTAGTCAACCAGCTGCACTTCTGACAGGACCAGCAGCATGAGCATAGTTTTAACTTGTGAAATATTCAGGGGTTAAACTCCTGATGAGACCTGCAGCTACTGTCTAAGCAGTACAGAGCAGGTATCCTCTGCTTCAGGCTGAGAATGACCAACAGTGAGGAAACCAATCGCAGAGTTCTGAATTAGGTGTACCTAATAAACTGGGTGTCAAGCACACAAACTAGATTAATGTACACATGTGTTAAGCGGTGCTATGAGTTGTGTTGAATCAGCCTCCTTGAAGGCAAAGCTGGGCACCCCCCATCATTATTGGACCTTCATACCTTATTATAGACATTGAACCACTCAGGATGATGGTTCAGCTTCTCTGCCTGTAGGGCCACTCTGGACATGAAACCAAAAGCCTAGAGAGGGAGGGAAAAAAAATAAAAATATAAAAGACAGACAGTCACGTATATAATGCCCAGAAGCTAGTTATGTTGGTCAAGTCTAAAACTGATATTAGACAATGATGCAAGAACCTGACTGAAGTCTTTGAAAATGAACTCTTTGTAAATAGCATCCCGTCCAACAACCTCTACCCACTGAGCGTTGCGTAGCAGAGGGAGTATGTGGGCTCGCTCCTCTTCGCTCAGGCCCTGAACCTTAGCAGCCTGAAAGGACAGAACAGAGGGAAAAGTGCAGCAGATTTGAGAGGGGCAGTTTCACAAACACAAACTGTGATTGGTTGCACAGGAACCCATCTGGAAACAATGAGAGGCCGCATTCCTAGTTTACAAAACTAGCTGGTTCAAAGGTATGTGGTGGTGGTGAGAGGGGAGGGTGATTGCTCTCTTCCTTTAATGCACGATGCAAGGTCACATGGGTTCAAAGTTAGACTGATTTCATTCAGCCTTCATGACCCTGACTGCACATCTAAACTGCAGAGTCAACATTGCACAACATCTTCCAAATTGTGCAATAAAAATGGCATGCATATGAACAGTCAGTGTCCAGCTGAGCAGTAATGCTTGTATACCAGCAGAGCAACCAGAGCCTGAAACAGAGCGGTGACATCAACAGGTATCATAGCAACGCTCTAATCTGCTCCATCTGTGGCATGAATGGCCACTGCAGAAACAAGTACCACTGGTTCAAACCTCAAGGTGGCTTGATGACTATATTTTTATTCCTCCAAACTTATATTGGCACATGACACTTTATTGCATTTATTCATCTTGAAAACCTAATTTGTCAACCTACAATTAAACATTATATAACAGAGTGCTACCTTATGACAGTGAGGAAATGTCAACAGCTCCATGTGGCAGAAAATGGAGAGAGGTTGTGTACTCACCATGTTTGCAGAGGGCTTTCACACACAGGAGAGGTTCAGCTCTAGCACCCTGCTGCACAGAGGCAAATCTGATGTGGGGAGTCAGTGAGAGCAACTGGAATAAATCCATTCACAGTGGGACCCCGCCTGGCTGCCCTCGCAGGAGCCTGAGCAAAAATCCTCACTGCTGCTAAGCCATTCAGCCAGCTGTCAGCATGGGTTTAATCATAAACTGTCATCTGTTGCACAAGGCATGCATGAAGCCAGCTATTGTAGCAGGATTCAGCACAAAGGCCAGTGCAGCAGTGTTTGCCGTGTGAAGAGGGAAGACACCATAGCTTAAATGTACTCTTTAAAAATCATTTTTATAGCGTATATGCACACATATCAAATAGGAGTTTAGTCCTGAGAATAATTACCTACTAATGGGTAGGTAGATCTTTGCTCAAGTGGACATGAGATTTGAAAGGAAGGTCTGCTCTTCAGCTTGCTGGAGTTCATGTCAAAGGTTAACGACCTGCCCCTGTTAGATTCCCCCGGTGAACTCATCTGTCACTGCGAGCGCTCAGGGAAATGAAGTGGTTAATGGAATGAAAACAGGGAGAGGATGTGACAAGAAATCAGCATTTAACAGCTGACTGCACTTGGAAATGAAGTGTTTTAGTTATCTGTAATTGAGAACAAAGCCATTAGATTGGAGTGAAACGGAGAGTGTCTGCTGACTACAGCACTAATACACAAATACAAATACATACCTGTAACCTTTTTAAACCTGTGAGCTGAGCATTAGTCTGGTTTTACTTAGCATCCTTTATGTCAAACCATGACAGCCCATAATGATTATATGTGATCCTAAAAGTATGCATCAAAAAGCACATAAAATAGGAACTACTAATCACGCATGCATACTGCCCTTTGACCGCGTGTTATATTGTGAGAGTTATAAAGATGAGCAGTAGACAAGGCCGTTCACAAGTAGAAACATGGAGTCCAGGACGCTGCTACACGCAAGTCTAACTTTGTTAATTCTCGTTGTCAGCGGCATTGGAGGACACATCGAAAATGGTGAGGAGGGTGGGGATCACACTGGTGACCAGTCTTAAAAGGCTTATATATAAAAATGTGCCTTTAGTAGCAGCAAAATGTTCTGTGTTATGCTCATGGTGGTGATCAGAAGCAGCTTTCTGTTATCTGGGGTTTATGATGGCTGAGAGGACTTGTGTCCCTGCTGTAAATCAGTGCTGTTTTAAATTTACGCAGGCACCCCTCTGAAAATGGATGAGGCTTTGCTCACATTTCATAACCAGCTGACTGAAGAAGTGTATGTTTCCTATACATCAGATTACTGCTACAAGGTAACTAATATCCACTCTCACAGTTTATAGTCATGCAAACTGATCTTAGCGAACATACATATACAGTGAAGGTAAACATTGTAATTTGTCGTCAAGTTGTGGTCAAATTTCCCATAAGCAAAATTTGTTGCTCTCTTTCTTTTGTTATAAAATGATCTTCATTGTCTCTGAGGGGAGTTGCCTGTGGACATGGTGCTGTAGTGTTACTGCTGGAAAAAAACAAATGATGAAAGGCATCAGGAAACATAAAGGGAAGTTCATAAAAAAATCAACAGACATCTGAATATGCGTAAAACCAGATAAGCACGCATGACAACATTTTAAAAAGAGGTTTAAAACCTTGAGAAGGCATAAAGAGAGAAATATGTAGTGCTTAAAGTCCAAGTATGTTCGATTCCACAAGGAATTTAACAATGCTGTTCAGCAGCATAATGGAGGCTGGAACAAAGCATGCTTTCAGACCCCTTGTTTTGGACTTTGGCACCTTGAGTCTTCTTCTTCATGTCAGAGGTTTGTACCCTGAGATGAGAGGCTTAGACAGGCTCTGTATGGACTTGTTACCTTCATTTCCAAGCCTGCTTTTTCAGTGCTTTGTTTGATTGCCATTCGGTGCTGTAATTTCATATTAATGAAGCTCTCCATACAATCTTGATCTCCTTGAAAAGTAACGTTTTTGCTGCAGTCTTACCACAGATTATCAGTGGGTGTTTCCCAGCATAGATTATCTATGCGGAAACCTGCTTGTTTGTACACAGGCTGTCTTGACTTGCAAATTGTCAGCAAATAGTTTTTACTGCTCTGCACACTGCACAGTAACGGTTACATTTTACTGTGTAAAAGTCTTGTGCCACCCCTCATTTCTTTGTATTTTGCTTCCAAGCAGCCAGACTTTCTTGTAATTTTTTTTAAAGTGGTCTTGAGCAATAGTTCACCAGGTTTCCTTGAGGTCTTTCAAAGTTTTTCTTTTGACATTGGCTGCTTTTTCACTCATTTTGAGTCCAGTCCTTGTACCTGACCATTTTCAAAGGAATGTTTTTTTTGTTTTGCCTTTGTTATTAGCAGGCTGTCACAAAAACCAGCAAGGTGATTCCCAAAAAGCTATTAGCTGAAACCTTGACATATTTTGGCATGTTCTTAAACTGGACAAGTGGAAGTCAAAGGAAAAAGTGTCAGACCTATCTGAATCTGGCCTGACACATGACCTGAGAGATGCATCTGGCCCTTGAGTTGATCCATCTAATGTTCAATGAAGCTCCATCAGAGATGGTCTCGGTGGAAGGGTGGCTGTCAAGAAGTCATTCTTAAAGTATGCCAGATTACAGAAGACCTGGACTGAAAATCAGTGGCAACAGGTCTGATGGAGTAATGAATCCATCCATCCATTCTCTTCCGCTTATCCTCTTCAGGGTTGCGGGGGCAGCTGGAGCCTATCCCAGGCCTTCTAGCTGTGAGGCAACAGTGCTAACCACTGCGCCACTGTGCTGCCAAGAGATGAATCCAAATTTGAAATATTTGAGTATGTATTATAAAGTTACCATCAATATGTACAGAGGAGGTAAGGAGAGAGGTACAACAGTGAGTGTCTGCAGCCATCTGTCATGGTTTGAGCTGCATTTCAGCCAGTGGTGTTGGAGATCTTGTCAAAAGTCATGGAATTATGAATACCATCAGATTTTGATCCACCATGCAACACCATCTGGAAATGGCAGTGGCTTCATTTTTCAGCATGACAATGATGCCAAACACACTGCCAATGCAGTAAATGCATAGCTGGATAAATAAGCATACAGTGGAACACTATCAGTCATGGATTGGCCTCCCTAGAGCCCGGACCTCAACATTATTAAAGCAATGTGGGATCATCGTGACTGAGAACTGAACAAAAGGCAGCCAACATCCAAAGAAGAGCTTTAAATGTCCTTCAAGAAGCCTGAAGAACTATTCCTGAAAGAAATGAGAAGAAAGCCGCCTCGGAGAGTAAAGGTGGTCACGCTAAATATTGACTTTGAAGCTCATTGGAATGTTTTTTTTGTTGCCTTTTTGCATGTTTCACTACTATCACTGCACCTATTTCCCCATTCTCAAAGCAAAATATAAAGATATGCTTATTAATTTTTATTAAGTTAATGCTTGGCTTATTTATTTATTTTTACTTTTCAGTGTTTGCACCAACAGTTGGTCACAGTGAAACCCAACAATAATAATGCATCCGCAGTAATCAGCACCAAATTTACACTGACTGTTCAAGTGGAATCACAAACCAGGACTGCAACTTTTTGCAGGTAACAAATGAAATATTTAATCAAGTTGGTACTTAAAACAAATAAAATGCAAACTGTTCCTGGTTTACTTTGTTCAGGGTGCCTATGGAAGTGCATTGCTCTTGTCTCAAGACATAATATAGTGTACTGACATCTGATGATTGCATCAGCAGCCTGTGAAATTATTTACAGGGCTGGGGGAGTAACCCTGACCCGTTTTCAGGACCTGAGTTATGCCCTCCCTTAAACCACGTCACAGTGTATTGATCCCAGGCCATTTTGGGGTTAATAAGACCTGACATTGTAATATTGATGAAAAGGGCTCATTAAAGCTTGAAAGTCACATATCCTGCAGAAGAATCAGCTGGGATGTTAAACGGTTAGGACAGTGCTAATACGTTTAAACAGCCAGAACCTCCCACACACGGGGGGGGAGGGGGAGGGGGGGGTCTTTCTATTTTGGGGTCACCTGTAAAAGATGGTGCCAGGGATTTCTTTGCAACATGAAAAGCCTTAGTGCTTTTTTTAATGCCCTTTTCAAAGGGCTGGGTCTTCTTAAATCAATGCTGAGGTCTCTAACCAGACTGTGCTGCTATTGATTTACTTTTCCCCATTTGAAAAGAACACTCCAAGTGATAGCTAGTATGTCATCTCAACAGTGGATCAATATGAGCGAGTATTGCATGTCTTTTTTGGTGGGCCTGAAACTGGAGATGGTCAGACGTTAGAAGCATGCACTTTAAGCCTTCAGGCACTAGGTGGTGCTCCTGAGCTTTATAGATACAGATTGGGAAGCTGTAGCTCTTGAGGAAAGCAGCAGCATGCTTTTAAAGAAAATAGTTTAATGGGGCATCGAATTAAAGCTTATAAAACTGTGTGAATATTTCACTATTTCTGCATGCAGATGGAGTCAGACATATGAGGAAGGTGGTCATTACTCTGTTTGGATTTACACACCAGAAGCCAATAATCACAGCTGCTCTCACAGTGTGGATCAAAGCCCACGCAATGCCTACCTGCGTAAGTACACAGCACCACTGAAAAATATGAGGATGAATTTCCATGTTTTGAATCACTGACTGACACGGTTGGGATTTGGTTGTGATGGGACAGTGACAAAAAAGGTACCTGTGGGGCAAACTCAGGCCAAAGCCTTTGATCCATTAATTGAGTCAGCAAAGAGGAGGACCACTTCTTTTGTCCACATCTACTGAGCAGCAGTTCTCATCCTCCTCTTGGGACATGATGCGTATTGATCAGATCAGACATGCTTTCTTGAAAAGGGATAAAAGAAAAGCTTTTCTGCTTGTTTTGAAGGCCTGCTTCTGACTCGCAGCATTGTGGGTAATACATTAGGGAGTGTGGAAGGATTAGGGCGTAATGGGATTTTGAAAGCGCCTCTCTCCATAATGCACACTCTACTTAACAATATTGCAGATTATGTTGTAGATCAGACTTTTAAGGCCAAGTAGCCATTATCTGCTATGGTCAGTGTGACTGCACCTCTCACAGTATGATGAGCTTCCATTAGCTCCACAGACCGGTGATTACACAAACTCCCCACAGGACTTGCTCATCTTAAGTAACGGTCTGGTCAGCAGCTCTAGAAAGGTATGAGTTGCCGTACTAGGGAATTTTAAAGTTTACTTCAGTGTCTGAGATTGATTGGCCGCAGGGCTACATGAGGTCATGTCTTTAAGCATGTGTTCTACAACTACTATCAGATGTACCCTTTAATCATGTTAGTACTGTATTCTCTATCACACCACAGACCACAAGTCACCTGCTGAGCCCTTAATTCTTACAAAGAAATCCACAGTATCGACTTCTATTAAGTGTTTGTTCGACTTTTATACATCAATGAACTGAAATTAATTCAGTTGTTTCAGTTTCTATTTATACCACCAGTTACTGATGGGGCGAGCATGCAGAGCTCTAATGTTGTTAAACTTCATGCTCTGAGAGCTTTGTGGTGTTTTTATGAATGGATACAGGAGATGGCATGACTTTTACAAGGAGATCGAGTGGCTGCTCTTTGTTTAGGGTGGATGTCCTGGTGTGGATTCAGTTCAGCTTAAAATGGCTTATTTTTGTTTGTTCTTCCACTGCCGGTACTGTACTCTCGTGCTTTGACGCAAGAAGACCGTATTGACAACCCAGAGGCCTGCGTAGTTTAATAATCAGTAGTACAGCTGTAAAATGTCTCTTCTTTTTTTTTTTTATCAGAAAAGAGAGTAAATATGTTAACCAAACCCTTAGATCTCAGAGCTCAGAATATCAGTTTTTTTGGCAAATACAATCTATCTAGGTCATGGTGTTTGTGCCCTCTTGCATTATAAACCTCAAGTTGACCCTGCTCCTATCTGTGCTGGCCTCTGGCAGAGTCTTTGTTTTCTCATCCTTCTTCCAGCGCAGCCTTACATTTTCCTTTTCACATGCCTGCAGGGTTAGATTACCCGAAGTGATTGCTTCTCAGCTTTTTCATTAGGTTCTTGTTTGTCACTTGAGGGATCCCCTTTGACACTGGTTGACTGACAGAGAGCCACACGGGAATCCATAGGCGAGTAAAGCGGACAGTTTTGACTGGCAGTCAGCTCTTTTGTCTCTACTCAGATCCTGTTCTGATAGAGATCTGCTCTGTAAAGCTCCTGACAGAGAATGGTACAAAATGATTTCACAGTTTCCATTTGTAAGCCTTTCCTTTTCCTTTTTTTTTCAGCTATTTTAGTGGCAGCACTCCTGCTGGCTGTAATCGCTCTATTATTCGTTGTGATACCCTATATCTGCAGGTACATGTGTGTTTTTGACATCATCTACAAGAATCCTGCACTGATTGCTCTTCCATCAGGACCAGGCAGCCTAAAGTTGTTGGTGGGGTTTTTTTGGTGCTTTTTTTTTCAGGAGGCGTTGTACATCTAAATTTATAAAGACCATCTGCTGCCGAGACCCACAGCACTCAGAAGATAATGTAAGTAAAATGCTGCTTCTAATGATTACATTATGTTAGGATTTTTTTATAGCACAGATGATAATTTGGTGAACAATTCAAAGCATTTCCATGAAATCATTATCAGTTTAAAGGAAAAAGCAAATTCTTTTTGAAATATCCTGAAAGTCTTTGCTACTGTTCTTAAAATGCAAAATGTAAAGTAACTACACAATCTTTGTCATGCAGAAAAAAATTGATTTTTTTTTCTGGTAATCAAATATTGTTTGAGCCAACAGTTAAAACTTCATCATTTTCATTGGCCAGCTATGCGGCCCGAGATGCATCCTAAAATTGCTCTGAGACTCCAGTCATCAAGCCGTTTGGGAGACACTAATGGAATGATTGATACAAATGTTAGCAGAGCCAGTTACACAGCAGACTTACATGGATGCGTTGCAGTGTTGTATCCGTCCAATCATCATGCTTTATGGCAAGAGCTGCCGTGTACTTTTGGTGAACATGAATAGATCCTCTCATTCTTCTAAGCAAGATGTCTCTGGCTTCCATATGCTGTCTGGTTGGCACGCAAATCCATCATGACATATTAGTGCGGGTGTCTTCCTGCTCTGGCTCTTTAAACTGCTTCATGGAGGCCAGCACGTCAGGCTAATCCAACTGAGAGGGCAACAGGCCAGAGTCATCGAAATGTTGCCTTCACACAGTGAGAGGGGGGAAAAAGACTCAGGGCGGAGGGAATTTGAGGAGTTCTGACCGAGTTAGCAGGGGACCTTTGATTTTGTCAATATTTTTACATCTCATAACAATTCTTCAATTATGTTTGCTACCTGTAGCTACACATAAAAGGCCAAATGTGTTGGCATTTTGTGTACAGTGCTGTGCAAAAGTCTTGCGCCACTCCTCATTTCTTTATATTTTGCTTCCAAGGAGCCAGACATTGGCTGCTTTTTCCACTCATTTTCAGTCCAGTCCTTGTACCTGACCATTTTCAGAGGAATGTTTTTTTGTTTGCTACACTACTAAACACTGACCTATGGCCTATAGGCTTCTAAATCAAGGGATGAACCATATTTGTGTCTACACATAACAGATGACTAAGCAAACAAATTTTAAATTGTGTCTTTTGACACTTTGTTACTAGCAACCTGTCACAAAAACCAACACTTATTTGTTCCAATTTCTTTTGTTGAATCCACAAAAAATGCTAAAGATAACACATTTTGACAGGCATAAAATGAAATTTTTGCATCTCCAAAGTGATTCTCCATTAGCTAATAGCTGGAAACTCTGCATGGTGTTCAGTATGTCCATAAAGGTTTTGAAGCAACTGGACAAGTGGAAGCTATAGATAGTTCTTTTTAGACTATCTACAGCATATGAACAGTATCCGAAAGCTGTGCCCTTAAGAAATGGTTAAAAAAAAAAAAAAAAAAAATCCAGGAAAAACAAATCATACAGGACCTGAAAGATGCATCTTTCCATCTCAGTTTAAGGCTGGGTGCCTAGAAGCCATTTTCAAGGAAGAGAACGTGGAGACAAGGATGACCTATTCCAGATTATACAATAACTGGACTGAAAATCAGGCCCTATGGAGTGATGAATCCACAGTAGAAGATTTTGGTCCAAATTGTCTTCAATATGTATGGAAGAGGTACAACAGTGAGTGTCTACAGCCATCTGTAAAACATGGTGGAGGCTTTGTCATGGTTCAGGGCTGCATTTCTGTCAGTGGTGTTGGAGATCTTGTCAAAGTTGATGGAATTATGAATGCAGAAAAATCCCATCCAATTTTGATCCCCATCCATCTGGAAAGCATGTAATTGGCAACAACTTCATTTTTCAGCATGACAATGATCCCAAACACACCGCCAATGCAGTAAACGCACAGCTGGATAGAAAAACACTATAGAACACTATCAGTCATGGATTGGCCTCCCCAGAGCCCAGACCTCAGCATTATTGAAGCAGTGTGGGATCATCCTGACAGAGAACTGAACAAAAGGCAGCCAACATCCAAAGAAGAGCTTTGAATGACCTTCAGGAAGCCTGGAGAACTATTCCTGAAGACTACTTAAAGAAATGATGAGAAAGCTGCTTCATAGAGATCAGGCTGTGCTGAAGAATAAAGGTGGTCACATCAAATATTGACTGTCAAGCTCATTGGAACTGTATAAATTTAGTTTTCACCCTATATACTGTATTTTCATGCATGTTTGCCCATTTCAATAAGTCACTGCACCTATATCCCATTGTCCTAGCAAAATATAGAGAAACGAGGGATGACTTTAGCACAATACTGTATTGTTTGTTTTGGTTGTACTATTTTTATCCAGTATTACTCTTAACAACACATTTTAATTTGGTCAGGAACTACTTATATTGAGTTAAAAGCACTGATACTTGTCAAATAACTTTAAATGACTCACACTGGTGTTTTATCCAAGTGAGTGTTGACATTGTTTTTTTCTCCCTGCTGCTGTTTCTACAGGACGAAGCAAATGCTAGTGAAACGGCGCACAGCACCATTAAAGCTAAACCAACACGTCTGCTCTCCCTGGATACTTTCCGAGGGTATGCACACATCAACAACCATCGTGTTTATCGCTCTATCACCACATGGAGCTCGTTCACATGCTAATTCTTTTTAGAGAAGTTTGAGGCATCATGAAGATCTACAGGCCTGACATAATGAATAATTACAGGGGTCACAGTCTGGCCACATGCTCCTTCAAGCTTTTGTTATCAGGCGGTATAGCTTTGGGCATGGTTTCTGATAGCAGTGTGTGTCGGGTTTGGAACAGTGTGTTTCTGTTGGACAGGAGTGATGCATGTGATTGAATCTGGGCTCCCTGCTCGCCTTAATTGTGGCCTAGGGGTAGACACAAAGCACGCCTCTCTGGAAACAGGATGCTGGTGTGGCTTTGACCTCCCCCTCGCCAAATAATTGATGTAATAATACAGTCAACATATCAGCACACATCCACCCAGCAATAGATCTCTTGCCAAACTGAAGAGCGAGAGGAAATCCAGCAGCACACAGGCAGCGTCCAGCAGACAATTGGCATCTTCTCCATCTGTGGTTTCCTTTTGGATGAGGAGCCAGCTGAAAATCACGGAGCATATGCGGGGGACAGAAAATACAACACACTGTTATTTAGTTTGGGAGCTCAAACGGTGGAGTGCATTTTCAGAATCTGTAAGAGTTCAAGGGAAGGATACATTTCAGCTTTATTTCCCTTCATTTCCACTTCCTGCCTCAGCCCTCCTCAATACCGTTAGCTGAAATGTCACTCTGGGGTTACAGGTGCATATGTCCTGACTTGTAATACTGGAAACTCTCCTACCTGGTGTCACACTTCATCAAACCGTGACTCAGCTCTCAAGATTAACGCTTCGCATGGCTCCTCAGACCCATGACTTATGATCCATACCCCTGATAAGTAACAGCTTTCCACAGAGAACAGACACATCAGTCATCTGCCATAAATGCTGAGACCTTTCTGAAGGCAAACGCTTTTCTTCTCAGCTGAAAGCTTTTTCTGATCATTGCTCAGACTCTCCTGACATGATATACAGAGAACTGTGGCTTATGGTTGCGCGTTAATTTTTCTAAAAGGATTTGGATTTTAATCTTGTGCCGCACTGCTAAAAGCCTTTAGCCAGTTTCGTCACTGTTGAAAATCGCGTTGTCAGTAGTTAGCGGTGGCATACAACTGACGGAACAACTGTTACAGCAAAACCGAGAATTGTGAGCTGCATTTAACACCAGCGGACTCATTCTGTGTCTTATTTTGACTGAGTTCCAAGTTTTCCTTCAGACTGGGTTTCAGATATGCTCTGATGTTTGGCCACAAAAAAGAACCTTGGCTTTTCAAATGAAGTTGTAATCTATTATGACTAGATTGGGTGTCCATGTACTTGATATGGCCAGCACCAGTGGGTAACTCAATACTGTGCGGCGATAGACTCCAGTCATCCATTAGCACACGGGGGAGAGTACTAAGCTGATACTCTAATTGGTAATGCATGTACAATGATTCAAATCAAAGAAGTCCACAAGTGTCTATCAGTGAGTCATAACCGGCTGTCAGTACTGCGACAAAGACAGGTCTCCCTGTAATCTGTTAGCTATAAATCATCCCTGCTGATTCCCAGAAATGAATTAAGTCTATTACTCAAGTGGCAAATGTTCACTGCAGAGCTTCACAGGGATATTAACAACTTAAACTTGATTAGGAACCAACAAAAGAGTCTGCTGTGCGTCAACCTGCACAATATTAACTTTGATGCAACACAAAACAAAGAGTTATTAGTGTACGCCGTATTAATTAAGCACTCATCGTAATTAGCAGCCTCCACTGTCACAGATATGTGGCATATGTAATGTAATGGAGGTCTCATTCCCAATCAGACAGCAGGGTATTTTAATTAAAAAGATGGCCAATAATCTGGGATATAACAGCAGTTTTCACAGGGTCTCATCTGGCTAGCAATTTAACCTTTGTCTTTGTTGCCATGACAACTAATGGATATGTTCATCAAAATTTACATGATAGCCCCTGTGTGTGTGTGTGTGTGTGTGTGTGTGTGTGTGTGTGTGTGTGTG